>JARKIC010002135.1:0-75524 GCA_029378375.1 Mycena olivaceomarginata | reverse complement strand
AGTGTTCGTTTTCAAAGTATTCATTGAGATTTGTGTGCGCTGCCGGCCGGTTTCGCATGCAATTCAAGCGGCAATTTGGAGCGGAGCGATGCTGCAGAGGATACTGAACTTGACAAGAACTTGATTTCAACCCTGCTGACCTCCCGCTCGCTACTCGCCGTGCGAAGAGGAATGCGAAAGCACCTGGTGAAGAGGACATGTGGGACCAAACTGTGTCGTAGACGACCCGATTTATGTACGCTGTGCTCGATAATGATCCTACCATGCCTACGGTTGCGGATTCGGGGAGAAATTTTGAATTTTAGTCCTCAAAGAAGTTTATTTGGCCAAGTATTCGATGGTCCCAGTGACCAGTGACATATTACCAAGTATTCGATTCATCGAGCGCTGTGACCCGTGGCCGAATACCCGGTCGAAATCGTACAATACCCGGCGCACGGTAAACTACAGACTACTTTGGTACTACTACCCGGGTGGATCTGTATGCAACCCTAAACATAGCCACACGTCACTATTTTCCGCTTCCATCCGACCACTCACGATACTACTCTTGAGCTAGCCAACGCGAATCCAGCTTAACTTGTGGAATCGTGGTGTATTCATCGCTCATCTTCAACGACTAGTCCTCACTTTTGACGGCACAGCATACCACTCCGATCGTTCCAGCCATTCCGATTGCTGGAGGGCGCTCAGGACAACTGTCACAAGAACCGTACGACCAAATATTTGCCCATTTTCTGGCCAGTACACATTCGTTTGTATCGCTGTGCGCCAACGTGACTACTTCTGAATGGCTTCTCTCAGCAAACTAATGCATTTGGCTTACGAACCTTTAGGCTCCCGACCGACCGACCGATCGGCGATCGTTCAGTAGTTTCTCCGCGTGCCGCCAATCATCCTGCATACCGTGCTGGCTAACCCACTCCCACTCATTTTTGATCGCAGCTCGTATCTCGCGTAGTCCCTTCACCTCGTTCTCCCTGTCAACGCCATCGTACAGTCCGGGCGCGGCAAACTCGTAAATCAGTCCCACCAGGCGTGACTTCTCCACGATGCTGTTAGCGTATGGCTGCCTGATGTCGCTGTAGACCTTCAGCGCAGTTGATACGGTTGCACGAGTCGTTGAGGGATGAGCCAGAACGTGGCCAAGGATATATGCGACTACGTTAACGTTTGGGGTGAGCGTTTTGCACGAGCTCGGCCAGCGTGGAGCACAATGTTTCACCTCAATGCTTGTCCAGCCCCTGCGCCAAAGTGCGTCATCATTGCATGCGCCTGGATCATTAGTCACTCAATCATGCAGGCTCTTAGATCAGTCAAAAGATGTCGCACCGCATCACCGAGCAATGCGACACTACCGTGCGCATAGAAAGGCAGCGGTGCGGTCACATGGATTGCCCATCTCGACGGAGTATCAGCGCACTACGCACACGACCCGGTGTCAGTACATATTATCAATCAACCTTCGATCTGGCTACGTTCAGCAGTGTCTGCATGTCTGGCTCCCAGCCCGATAGAGGTTCAAACTCTTTCACGGGCATCCTGTACCCACTTGTCCGGAAATCGCGTATCCTCAGCGCCGGGGATCGTGTCAAATCCGATGAAGTTAATAAGGGTACGGCGTGTTATTGGATATGAGACAATATGCTGTATTAGGGCACACATCAACAACAGCTGGCATGGTGTCGCAGGTAAAACTGACGTGGTCTTTGCCTAGAGCCTAAGCGATTTCAGGGAAGGGAGTCAAGCGTAAATAGCGAGACTAAAGTGAGCAACGCTGGAGGCTCACAATAAGTGGTATCCAGCCCCAGGTGCCCTGGGTCAACCTTCCTAAGCTTCTCGGCTGGGTAAACACATCGATAGGCGACCGTCCCCGTCCACACCGGTCTTTGCACCTAAGCAATCTCTCATGGTGATCCCATCGAAACCGTTTTGATACTGGTTTGCAAGGGCTTCGAACATTGTCGAACGTGTGGCGGAGCGTACTCCATCTGCACTTATGAGTACATCCGCAGTTGCCGTGGTCCCATCGGCAAAGTGGATTTTAATCAGAGTTGACTCTGAGGATGAGGTGGTGTAGCTTGTCATGCGCTCCGCAGGTGTACTGAGCAGTTCGGCGGCAGGCTGTCCTTCAGCAGGTCAATCAGGTCGGGGCGATGCATGGAGAGCCCTCCTTCTACAGCAGTGGTATGTTGAGCCGCAGCTTCCGAGAATGTTGAAGCGATACATGAACGCACTTGAAATTGCGTCGGTCAAGAAGTTGTAGCCTGCATGCTGCTGGTCTGACCGCCTGAACTTCGGTCCAGTCCCTGCACACGCGTACCTTTGTGTCAGTGATAATATTAATACAGAAGGGCACGCACGCAGCTGGTCTGCACCGTCCAGAGATATCCCCCGCTCGCGCATCCGTTCGTGGAGACCAAGCAGCTGCAGCACTTCGAAGGTGCGTGCCCAGACAGCGATGCCTGCGCCAATAGTAGAGATCTCTGCTCCAGCCTCGTACAGATCGACTTGGTGCTCGCTGTGTTTCCGAGCGTGAGGGCGAGAGTTAGGCTCCGACCCCGGCACCACTGCATGCGTTTCCACCGAGGTCAGACATGTTAAGTACACTGAAGTCGGGTGCATACATACCAGATGGCGATTCGCATTTGCTGTTGGACATCGTTATCGACGCGGGGCTTCACAGCGCGGAATGTCGCCTTGAGCAAGAATAGAGCATCAATCGGCTTGTCAGCCTACTCATGGGTCAAAGCACCCATGACACCGTTTTCTCATGAGGCCAGTGACAAAGGTCCCAAAGTAGGAATCGGCGCCGTTGCGGTTCTTATCTTGGTTCCCATGGCCAGTAGAATAACACCGGTCCGGATTCACAAGCACATGCATATCCTCATTCATCTGCTCGTGACCAAATAGATATGTGTGACGGTCATTAAGTATTGGAAAAAATTATGCGTGGCCATGCAATGGACTCACAGGTGTACCAGAGGGCACCAAATACTGGCATGCAAGGAACTCCAGACATCAAGATATCATGACTGCCTCGCCGCTGTTCTCTGTTTGTCGGCCAGTTCCTCAAATTTGCCCAACATCAACGCGGTATCAAGACCTGAAGTGGGCTCTCAAACCGTTTCCGTGTTTGCGTGTTTAATCAGAAGTCTCTTGCCTGTGTCGGTCCTCACTTCTGACTGCCTCTCTGATCTGCCATCTCATGCTGTATCATGGTGTGTAAGATTACGTTGAGAGTCTGTGCAAAAGCGAAGTTCATCAGTATCAAAATTTCCTTGTCCGTAAATGGAGCCAAGTCTGCAAGAAGAAGTGGGAGTTGGGAGCCGGCCAGGAGGAAGTAGAGCAGAGCAATTGAGGAATACGTGCGAGAACGGCTGACTTTGCCGACGGTGATATTTGGAGAGGGGAAGAATCAAAGTTCGTGAAAAGGGGAGCTGGAGCAGAGGAGTACTCATGTGGATTTGAAACAAAGGTAGAAGTTGAATCCGAGAGCGCAAAACATATGAGCTGAACTTTCGAGCGAAGATTCCTAAGTTGGCAGGCAGACGGGATACGCATGCTATAAGGCACAGACAGTCACGTTTGAAGCGTCCTACATACTTAGTGGCCCGTCGTTCGTTGAAAGCGAAAGCGAGGACGGAGACCGAGCGACTCAAGGCAGAGGGAGAATTGACCGGAAGGAGCCGAGAGGATGCAGAGCCCGGTTCCGGGTCCGCCGCGCAGACGGGGTGAGCGATCAGGGCAGAGACACGACAAGGTTGAAGAGCGATTTGAATGGCCATAATGTAGACGCCGATGGGTGGAGCTGAGTTCGACCTTGAAGGAAGGAAGTGAGCTGACCAATCTATTTCCACCCCAGGAAGCCGAAGGCCGCCGCCCAAGTCTGCGATACTTGGTGCGGTCACGGTGCGAGGCGGAAGCGATTGAGCGAGGACGATCGGATGAGGAAGAATGTGGCAGATTGATGGATGGATTGCATTTTCGACAGCGTACGGGCGACTGAAATCAAGAACTTTGTAGGATTGCAGGAAAAGTGTGGGCGACATTACGTATGGGAAGACAACGAAGAAAACTGAGATCAACAAACATCGCATCAACACGTTGCACCGCCTTCCGCTTCCTTCCGTCCTTCCTTCCACATCCTTCGCCTTACAGCCCAACCAAGCCCTGAAGGACATGAAGACTGTAAAACTTGTAACCAGCACCACGTCCCCTCTTTCCGAGAAATCTCCATGACCAGGACCCTCAATTAGTTTCGGACTGGGGCCCTAGACCTGACTCGAAAGCAGATCTCATCGGCGGCTCTTTTCCCGGCGGCCGGCCTGCTCGGAACGCTGAAAAACCTCTTCGTTCCCCGTCGCATATCATGAAATCCTTATCCAACTTGAACACCACACCGTTCTCGCGATGAAGTCTGGCTAAACTTAAAGGTTCGCGGAAACCAGCCCTCGACCATTTCTCCGGCATGAAACTCGTGTAGAACGCTTGGATGCCCCTGTTGCCTGTGTGGACGCGCATGGGTGAGCGTACAGCGCCACGAAGAACGCGACATTCCTGGTCCGCAAATGCTCGCACCCCGAGCGCTGAGTGACTCCCGCCCGCCCGCGCTTGGCTACGTCTCTGCACCCTGATTCCGCCCTCCGCCTCCGAGCACTCCCACCTTCGAATTCAGGCAGCACACGAGTACGTCGCGGCGTCACGAGAAAGAGCGAGATGAAGATTCGCGGCACCGGAGTCGTGGTGGCGGAGGTCAATGGTGTACTTATGCCTTCGTCTTCGCTCCTGCTCCGATTCCCGTGCGCACCGCGCACGCAGCTTCCTCCTCTCTTTCCCTTCTCGCCCTTGTCTCAGAGTTATAATGAATCTTTATTGAAGCGCATACAGGATCTTATGTCGTCTCTGGTCCTCCGTTTCTTCCGGGCCAGACGACGAATCTGAAGGCATGTCCTCTCACTCTCCGATTCCCGTGCGCACCGCGCGCGCATCGCTTTCCTCTCTCTCCCTTCTCGTCCATTTCCAGGGTTAGGATGAATCTTGACTGAAGTGCTTATAGGATCCTATATTCTCTCGTCCCCCGTTCTTCCAGGGCCAGACGCCGCCCTCCCACCTACCTCCCGCGTTCTAGACGGTTCGCTTCCGTCTTTACCAGCGCCCGCATTCCTCAACGCATGCGATCGTGGACTCCCAAGACGAGACGACAAGGCAGTGCGGACCTTGGCGCCGCGCGCACGCGTGCACTCCATGAGCGGAGCTGAGTCCTAGCTTTACCGGGTTGCACTAGTCGTGCGCAGCTATCCCAAGTACGCTTGCCTGCCGTGCTCCCCTTGGCTCTCAATGCTCTACTACATATCGGCAGTCCCCCGACATCTTGCGCAGCCGCTGTGCTGTCGATCTGCTCCGGAAGTTCGAGTGGGCGGCGGAGGCGGATCCAGGAGGATGAAGACGAAGTTGTAGGGAGATGCGGAACCGGACACGCAATCGACGCGCGCGCATGCACGTGCCTCGCGCCCCCGTCCGGATCCCTGAGTCTACTCGCGCTTAGTGAGACAGAGGAGGGAGCAGACGAGACGACACGAGCGCGATCGTGCAGCGTCTTCGCACGTGATAATACGTCCATGATAAATGATTCCTCAATATACACTGCGCGTAGTTGGGTTGCACGTTGAAATTTTTATGGAGCGACTTATATGCGGGGCTGTCCACTCTCTGGAACAAAACAGTAGGCTAAATTTTTTCCATGGTAAAACCATTCTTGGCCCATTCCAAGCGAAAGGTTTGAACCGGTTCAAACCGGTTCAGGAATTTCTGAAATTGTTCGAACCTTGAACTGAACCTTGGGTTCGATTCAGCGAACCTCGGAGCCAGTGAACCGGACTTCAGGTCCGGTTCAAGTTCGGTGCAGAACCGGACCGCGGTAGAATGCGCAAAGCATCCATGAAGTGCATCTATGCGCTGTGCCTGGAATGTATACAGCGCATGCGGAGGTAGACGGCGAGGAACTTGAAGACGAAGATTGCCGACCTGGCGAAATATGAATGCACGGATGTCCATGTGTACGTCTTCCTTCCCTCGCCCCTACTGCTCTCGTGTCTTACGTCAGAGTCCTGGACACCAGTAGTCTCGGACGTCCATCTCATATTCGATGCAGTTCCGGGTCTGGAAGCGCCGTGCGTACCATATCATTCTGCCCTCCGCTCCGCCCACCAAAGCGCTGACTTGTTGCTCTGTAGATGGTAGAAAAATAGATCGACGGCGCAGTCTGTAAAACATGATGAGTCACTGACACAGGATGGGGGAAGGAGCACCCGGAGATCCTCGCATCGCCTGCGGAAATACGCACCGCTTCAAGTCGAATGTCGGGAGGCTTTGTTGCGACCAATTCCAACTTCCATTGAGGCTAAATTTTGTCGACGCAGTGTGGGCTGAGCGTAGAGGATGAGGAATGTAGAGGTATAATAAAAGTACAGCGTCCGTGGTCGCAGTTCAAATGTGTTCATTTGACTTCGTTGAAAGCTTCCTTCTTTAGATCTCGATGGATCCGAATCACACGAACTAGATCGATAATAGTCAACACTCTGCGTAATTTGAATTAGTCACGGTGAGCGAGCTTAATCAGAGGGACGCACAGGCCAAAAACTGTAGAACCATGGCGAGTAACTGCAGGGCTCCTAATGTGTGCCACAGCGTACGACACTTGTCTTGGGGAATTGGACCCGATAGTAGCAGTTCCAACCTCCTTCCCGAGATAATCCCAGTAGATAAAGAAACTAGGAAGGATGATTCCGATGATGTAACATGGATGAGGAAGAGGCTGTCGACTAGGATCCCAGCAAGGGTCGGCACCACGATGTTTGCGAAGGTCAGCGAAATGGCGATGATGAGATATAGAGTCTCAAGCCCTCCCTAAGTGATGAAAATATCATGATTAGTGCGAACCAGACGGAAACCACAAGATACGCACGACAACTAGGTCCGCCGCTGGCCCAACACCCCCGATCCCATCGGTGTAAATCCCTACGAAACGGTCGGTCAGTTAGAGGTGTTGGTGCATTGAATTTCTCGCTTACTGTCCTGAAAGTTAGAGCTGGAAAGATATCCCATGGATATGATAACGATGAGGCTACAGATGAGAGAGGGGATAGCGAGGGCATATTTGATTGTGCGAGGCAGGGAAGACATGATTGAGGATTGGAAGAAGCGTCGCGATTGATATAGGGCTTCCAGCGCACAGCCTCCTCACTGCCATCGGCTGCGAGGGTTCGTGTGCATCACGTATCTCGGATGGATTGCATCAGGAAAAACTTCCATTGACATTTGGAAGTAGATAGTCCCAGTTGGTAGAGATTCCTGACATTCGGTGAGAATGTTCGCAAGTCACAAGGGTCAAAATAAAAATTCTGTTCTCAACAATACATTCAAATGTGCATGTAAACATGTCCCTCCGTCAATGTATATTCAGGATGTCGACGGTTGAAACTACATCGACGATTCTGTGAACCGCGCCGCTTTGATCCCTTACGTTGCCAGTTGCCGGTACCATAAGTGAGAATCGCTGGGCCCTGGCGCCTGGATAGAGAGGGAAGTGAGGATATGAAAGGTGGATGATGAAGATAATACTACGTGAGCGTTATCGTGTCCATCAGGCTCGGCGGGATTGGTTGTACGACATGTTGGCAGTACTCGCGGTCTTCGACCATCCGGTCCATTTCGTCCTCGGTCTAGCCGTAATGCGGGAGCATTGCGGCGCCAACGTCTGACCGGTGGGATTCAGGCCCTTCTCCTCGGCGCCTCGGCTCAGCTCGGGGACCCAAGGTCGGCAGAGTCTGCCGAGCTGCGCCTACCTAGCTAGAAATTCATAAATTCATCGTTATCCCTCTTCGGAGTGTGATATGATTCTGGAACGCTGTACTTTGTTGGCCGCAAATCGGCCCTTGTGGCGGCCATCAATTGCCGAGATCTAGGTGCTACTGTACAGCCCTCGCCTACGGCTTCTCCGTCAACATCAACTTACGGTAGGTTCGCCGGGGCACTCGGGATGTACGGGGTACATTTCTACAGCACGGGCAAGCTTGAGAAATGTTGTGCTGACATTTTACAAAATGTGCAGGTGCAGGTAGGGCATGATCGCAGGGTCTGCCGACCCCGCCTCGACTCATGGCGATATAGGACGATAGGTCTGCCGACATCATCACGGCAGACTCTGTCGCGAAGCCTCGGCTCAGCGTGCCTCATGGCGGTGCAGCTCGGCAAGCTGCGCCGAGGAAGGGCCTGAATGCAGTGATTCTGCCTGCTTCCACTGCGCGTCGCTCTGCAAGCGTTGTTCGCGTCTCTGCTTTTCGTTCTTGGACCGACATGTCGTCGGGGATGGCGAGTTCGGGTGGATTCTTCCCCCAAGCCGCGAAGTCGAATGACGCGTCCAGAGGGAGGCTGGTTCCCGCAACGGAGTTGACCGGAGGCATTGCTCGAAAAAAGTGGCGTTGATTCGACGATGCGGCCCGAGGGTGCCACTCGAGAAAGAGGCGATTGATTAACATCAACAAACAGGCGCCGCGCCCTTCCTCATCTCGACTTACGTCAGCTTGAAAGCCGTACGTTAACTTCAACTCAGCCTGTGGTGGTGGGCAATGACTTGGTGTCCGATCGGAGTTCCCACACTTAGTCACTTGATCGAAAAGCCGGTTTAGACTGACCCAGAACTCGCGGAAAGGTTTTTGAGGCCTAAAAATTCCGGATTGTCTTGGTTGCAAGAAGTAATATGCTCTAAACATGTGGAGGTATGCCGTCTTCAAGGTGGAATTTTGATTTCGGCCATTGTTGGGAGGGAGTTGGATTTTGGCCGCCAATTATAGTCCTACACTGGTAAAAAGGCGAAATTACAAAATCCGGATTGAAGGCGACATGCCTGCTCATAATTCAAACAAACTTCCTCAATTGACCTAAGGCCATTCCTCGCTGTGAATATAAAACATTTTCAGACTGATGCATGTCCCATCATTTTGAGCATGTTTTGATCTCGCAACCTCCCGCCGACTGCGCCATATCTAGATCACATTGCTATTTCTCAGCAAATTTCTTCCACAGACAGCCTACACAAGGTCCTCTGACATATAACTGACGAAAAAACCAACCAGAATGCACCTAAATAATGCATTCGACGTTGGGAGAGTTATGTCGGGCTTAATCGGCATTACGACTTGCAGAAAGGTTGCGCATTTTTGGGGTATCTCTTCGGCCCTAAATATTGTGCGGGTGAGCTACGATGCTTAGGATGTGCCAAACCATGCTTCTGAGACCGAATTGGTTTTTTTCTGGCAAGAATGAGCTCGCTCGAGGGCAAACATTGGTGAGTCAACAAATTTGGTGTGTTCCCCAAGTACTGTGACACGTGATCGTCACGATTTGGCGATTGGCGTTGCCCACCACCACGTTAAGCTTCCTTGCCAGCGTAGAAGCCATTCTCTCGCTTTGATTATCTCCGCTCCCATCCGGCATGCCGCCTAAACTCTCAAACCTGCTGCTTCATTTACCTCTGCGCACAAACGGACGTCACCACTGGCAACCTTGACGCAGCCCCCGTCGGTTCGAGGAATGGATCTCCCCCATCGTTCTTCGGGCGCCGCCAGTCATTGGTACAGGTAACTGGGGATCTGCCATCGCAAAATCGACGGAATTGGTCGCGGGACTCACAGTAGAGGAGAAAGTTAACATCACTACCGGCATGGATATGTTGGGACCTTGTCTTGGGAATACTGGGGTGCGTTTTTAAATTTATCTGTCAGTTTGGATGACGCCGATAAGAACTCGTTCCGCAGGAGGAGATTTCGCGCATTGGCTGGAAGGGCCTCTGCTTGCAGGATCCCCGCTCGGTGTTCGGTTGGCCGACTTTGCCAGTGCAATCCCAGCTAGAGTCAACGCAGCAGCAAGTGGATTTCGATTTAGTTCGCGCTCGAGGCGAGGCAAGGGCAAGGAGCATCGAGGCAAGAGCGTTAGGGACAATGACAAACTTGGGCGCGTTCCCATCAGATTCAGCCATAATTCTCCTGCATCTTGCTTACCGAACTTCGTTCTGATTCCCATACCAGCCCGTCAGGCCGCCGGTGGCCGCAACTGGGAGGGCTTCGGTGGAGATCCGTTCCTCGCTGGTGCCGCAACTGTCGTCACAATCGGGTTATCAGAGCGTCGGTGCTATTGCGACGGTGAAGCATTAGTACGTACATCTTTGTTTGCTATACCCATGTCCATGCCATCTTCCCCCATCCCCCACGTACCCTCCGTTCGACATTTTTTTTTTTTTCTTTTTGACAACGCTAGTAATGACAGATTCGTCCACGCAGCATCGCGAACGAACAGGAGCACTACCGCGGAGGCTCCTCCGCCTCCCAGATCTTAGTCAAACATTGACGATCGAATAATGCACTAGGTAGGTTTTGTTCCTCTAATCCTTCTTCCTTTCCAACTGAATAGCTTCCAGGTCTACCTCTGGCCTTTTGCCGAGGCCGTCAGGGCAGGTGTCGGGAGCGTAATGTGCTCCTACAATAAGATCAACCAGACGCAGGCGTGCCGGAACAGCAAGGTTATCAGGGATACTGAAGGGAGAGCTAGGGTTTCAGGGTGCGTCGCATGGTAATTCTTCTTTTCCTCCTACATGCCCTTGACTTATTTCCCGTATCCTTTGTGTGCGTTAACTGACGTCCATCCTCAGGGTTCATCATGTCCGATTGGGCGGCTATGATCAACGGGGTGCAGCCCGCGCTCGCGGGACTTGATATGAACATACCCGGCTTTATTGGTTATGTGGATACCTTGATAATTCGTTGCACTCTTGTCCCCTCTGTGGCATCTTTCCGCCTTCATACGCTGACGCAGCGCTCGCATATTATAGGGCGTCGGACTGTAGGCTGCCCCGGACCCCTCAAAAGCCACGAACTCGTACTGGGGGGCGGCGCTCGTGGAGATGTGCGCAATGGTAGTGTGCCTATGGCGAGATTGGATGATATGGTGCGCTCTCCGTCTCATCTCTCTCAAGCACCCCAACCCATAAATATATGTCTAAATGTTTAATTGCGGGTCGTTTAGCTTGCCGCCCTCTCTAACTTTGCGCAATTATTAATACCGTGGATATCTCGAGCCCAAGCACGACTGACGTCGTATTTTCGCCCGTGTCCTCCGCCTAGCAAGTGGGTTCAGTTTCATCATTCAGCGTATTCAATCCTTTTTATTTATCATGCTTTGTTCCCTGCCTCCTCTTTCCATTCTCTCTGACCTTTAACCAATTTTCCTGCGAACGAAATTGATGCTGATCATCACAAACTTATACGCAAAATCGGCGCCGCTAGCACGATTTTGCTCAAGAATGCGCGCAGAACGCTCCCGTCAGAGATCAAAAAATATCAAGCGTACGTGCTATTTGCGCTGACTCGCCATTCAAACTGAAAATCCTTTTCAGGTATCGGCATTTTCGGCTCCGACGCGGGACCCACCCGATGGGCTGAATGGTTGTACTGAGTACGCCAAACACTGTACTTTGTGTGGGAGTTGCTAAAATCTTATCAGCTGCGGATGTAATCAAGGAACACTCGCCATGGGATGGGATCAGGTACTTATTTTCCCTGATATTTCATCTCTCGCAGAGTTAACTTTGTTCTGCCAGGCATTGGCCAGGCAACTGCCAGGCACTGCCAACTTCCCGTACCTCATAGACCCACTCTTCGCGATAACAACACACATCCAATCCTGGACCCCACCGTCGTCATCGAAGGGATCCTGAACGACTCCAACCTCTCCCAAATCTCTGCCGTTGCTTCGCGTGCGGACACCTGTCTCTTTTCGTCAGTGCGGACTCAGGCGAGGGATACATCACCGTCCAGGGAAACGTCGGCGACCGCGACGACCTCAACCTCTGGCACGGCGGTGACGCGCTCTTAGCCGCCACGCTGCTGAATGCGCGAACACGATCGTCGTACTGCACATTGTCGGCTCTGTCTTGATGGAGAGCTGGATTGACCACTCAAATGTCACGGCGGTGCTGCGCTGGGCCACCGGGACAGGAAAGTGAGCGCGCTGGTGGATGTGCTTTCTCTGATGGGCCGCAGGCGACAAATCCGAGTGGACGCCCGCCGTACACTGTCGCGAAGGCGGGTGAGGATTTTTCTGCAGATGTGCTGTACTCGAGCACGATGCAGACCACAGATCACGTACGAGGAGGGTCTGAACATCGACTACAGGTATCCTTATTCCGCAATCATTTTGAGCACGCCGTGCTGGTCTGATGGATTTTTTGTATTACGAGAAGATTCTGTCTGTATCCTTCCGCGTGAAAAATACCGGCGCGTGGCAGGGAATGAGGTCTCGCAGCTATACCTCGGTTTCCCTTCCGCGTATGGCGAGCCGCCCAAGATGCTGCGTGGATTTGCGCAAACCATGCTTGCGCGTGAGCAGACGAAAACCGTAATAATTCCGCTTAGGCAGAAGGATGAGCGTGTGGGATGTTGTGAGCCAGCAATGGGTGTCTTCGTCGCGCACCATTCATCTAGAGGGTACCTTCCAGTTGTAATATAACTTCAGCAAGGTCGTGAGACAGAACGATTTGAATTTGATTCCAAGGGAAAGTTGGCGATTGAGAAATGTCGTCGCAAAAAGCTGACCGCAGTATGTAGTAGTTGTCTTGCCCTAATACATCTATAAAGTAATCTCTGGTATTCTGCATTTAAACATAGTCATTGGACCCATCCCGAAAATGTCTAACTCTGGGCAGCGGTCCCAAATTTCCTCTCAAAGAATCGTCCGGTCTTCTTTGAGACTTTGATGTATCGTATCCCCACTAAGTACTCTTGCTCCCAAGGGCTGCCTCTTAGATGGCGCTGGTGTTGTGTTTCGAGGAATGTGTTGTCTAGCTCGGATTATAGTTCAAATGCGCTCAAATTCATCAACAACCTTCTTCAATGAGAGCTCCCCTTTCCTTATTGGGAAATATCTTATCTCGGAAGCTCAGGCTGTCAATCAATCGCATCAATCGAGCTTGACGCTCTCCGGCCATCCATCGCTGTGGCTCTGGCTGCTCTTCTTCCATTGAATCCATTTCAAAGTTGAGCCCCCTGCCCAAGGAATAATTCCCTGAAGCAGGTCGATTGGGCCGCTCTAGTTCCGAGCGAACAAGCAGCTTCATCTCTCCATCGAATCTCATCCAATTCCGAAGACTCGGACGTCCACTCATCGTACGCATCATCCATTGTATCACGCCATCTCTCCTTCCGTCATCCAGACACCCATTCGTCTATTCTCGGTACATGTCGCTCGAACGAACGCACTCCTCCCCCAGAGCCATCGCGCACGTCCATATCCACCCCCGCCAGCGCCTTGGAAATCATGTCAAGGTACACGCCGCCTCGTCGGCATCAATCTATACGCTGCTTTGCGGCCTTGGCGCTGCTCCACCCTCCTTCGCAGAACACGTCCTAGTCCCCTACACCTCGCAACGGGCTGCCTTCATACCCGTACCCCTCCTCGGCGCGACCTCGAGCACCCTCCCCACGCCCTTGCAACGGCCCAACTCCGGCACGTGGTGCATCATGCGAGCGCGTCCCGTGCGTGTGGACCACGAGCTGCGCATGGAAGCTCTGCTGTCCCGGCACCGATCCTCTCTTCATCTTACCACCCCACCGACTTCGGATGCGGAATACATGGCGAGCGCCCGACTCCGTGTCGCCAAGAGACGTTAAGAAGATATGCTTTCGTCCGTAGGCACCGGCATGCAGATTTCATATTTACAGGCGGCTTACGTCGGACGTGGACTCCATCTCATATCCATCCGCAATCGACACATCCTCACGCACGACTCCTGTCATTCTTTTGATGCTGGGCGAGCGAGCGTATTCTGGCGGCGATCGATGCGCACGATCTGCACCACGGCTCCCCGTCCCTCCCCATCTGTTTGTACGTCAAGAGTTCAGGGTAACTGCGACCGTTCTCTTCAGACTGAAGAGAATCGGCCGCAGGCCTCTCGTATAACACCGTGAACCGTGATAACCCGCCCGAACCAAACACCGCGTAACCGTCGCGTCTCCATCCGGACTGGATAGCGAGGTTACTACTACAACACCATCATCCCGCCTGCCGCCGCCCTCCCCTCCTTCTCTAGCAGCTCGACTTCCTCCTTCGTGACCTGGCACCTTACACGCATCGCAAGAGACTCGCTCTTTCATGCACACCTCGACCCTCTTGCACTTCCGGTGCGCGACGCAACTCTCGAATCGCCCCTTCTTCGCGCAGATTTTTCTGTGTACCAGGACCTCGGCGGGTATGACAGCGTTGCGGGTGCTTATATGGATCTTGTTGTATGTGAGTTTTAGGAGCATTTTTTCCTTTCTTCTCCATTTGTGCGGGTCTTGATTTGCCCCCCTTTTTATACACACTTCCACCACCCACTGTTCCTCGCCCTTTCCTCCGTACTCCCTCTCGCGCACGCGCTCAAAGTGTTATGCTTGACCACGATCCACCCGTCGCTGCTCAATCGCATACTTTGCGCGTGCGACTTCTCTTCTTTATCCATCGATGATCCTGTCCCCTTGTTCGCGCCACCACCGCCCCCCCCCCCCCCCCCCTTCCACCACTCGGTTCGCGTTTCCCTCCCTAATCCTAGTCCGCCTCGTACATCTTTGCTCGCCTCGTACATCGGACTATATTATGATGAGAGACGCTTTGAATTGGCGGGCAGTGAAGATAGAAAAACCCAAGGACAAAACCAGTCGAGAGATCAAGACGGGTCCTCCAATCTCGCCCTGTTGCAGCATCAGCTTATTGAAATTCATGGAGTCGCGGCTGTAGTTACTGCATCTCGTCTAAGTTGGCCTTGTTGAGGGAATTGGACGAAACCAACTAAGCAGAACAGCGTAGAAAAAAGGGATACGTATAAATGGAGTCATTCCCGAATCCAGCATGGTGTCGGGCCGGAGCAAAGAATAGCTCGAGAAACTGAGAGTTAGAGTGGAAACACGGAGAGGTGGGCACACGATGAAGTAGGATACTGTTATAGTACTTCACCGAAAAATACAATTCGCAGGCAGGCATGACGGCAGGCTGGACAGTTTTGTACTTCCCCGCCGGAACTTCCGCAGGCGTGAGTGGCGGCGAGAAATAAGTCATAAGGGTGGTAGGACCCCAGACACAAATCAGAATGTCAGTCGGAGTATCCTGGAACTATCTTAAACCGAGAATCATGTGCGGATGACTCCGATTTTGATTCTAACCACTCGTATCCAACCTGAAGGACCTCGGCTCGAAAGTATGGTGCATAATCAGGTATGTTTCAAGTATGCTATCCAGTATATGTTTCAAGATTCAACTTGACAAATAATTTTGCCCATTTCCCACGTTGGTAAGATCTTTTTATTTCCGGTAAGACCTGGGAAAAAAAGATTGAATGTCTCGCCAAGCTTTTTTTCCGGAAGAAGTCACCGTTTATATGTCGAAAAATTCCGGGCCAAGAATGGGAATTCTTTCCAGCCCTACATAAGAAAATATCTTCTGTAAAAATACTATTCGGATGTCTTGGACGTTTTCCAGGGTACGAAGTAATCGATCCCCGCGGGGTTACCTGCATCAGTTCATCCTTCATGCCTCTCAAACCTTCTGCGCCGTTCCATGTGCACCACATGTCGCTCCGCAGAGAAGGCCGCGTGGAAGAATGTAATTCGGGCCCAGCGGTGATCTCGCGTTTGCCTGCAATCAGTTCATCCTTTATGTCGCTCGCGGACTAGGCCGCGTCGAAGGATGTCCGAATGTAGCTTAAGCCAAGTGCGGCGGCGCGGCGTGCGTCTCCTGACCTTCTATTTTCGAGCGATTGGAGGTCCTGTTAACGGTACTTTTTGATCCAAGGATAATAAGCTCAATTGTCATTTTTACAGCCTAGCATCGCTTGGAACCCGGTGTGAGGCCGAGGTCATCTCTGCCTCAGTTCTTAAGGTCTTGCGTATGATATGCATGAAGTATATGCATCTGCTGGTCACATGCTTTCCTCTACGTTTAAATAGATGAATTCCGACCAGATGACTGCAAGTTACGACGCGCAGTACAAAAACAGAAGCTGCGCCAGTTCCCAATGCCGAGCCCGGACTCTTGACTACACCCAATTCTCGTGCTGTTTCTTAACTCGGGCTCACAGTTACATACAGCATTTGCATCTATAACAGTGGACAAGTACAATTAAGGGGGTTTCGGTGAATAATTATATAACACCTGCAATAGCCACCCTGACCTCCACTGATCGCCAGGTTGACTCACGTTGTCGAAGAACTGAAGCTTCGTCTCTGGGCGGAACACCAGCGCATGGGACGACCCGCCAAAGTGGAACATTCCAAGTTCGTCTCCCGCGCCGGACGTGCTGTCCCTCCTTGACCGTCGCCTCGCAAGTCGACACCTCCGTCATCCCGATTGCAATGAAGACCATCATACCGATGCGAGGGTTGTCCGACTCAATGAATATGAGCATGCGCGTCGTCAGCCCAGTGATGTACGACAGTGAGCGGAGGAATGGGTTATTCTGCTCCCCGAGCGTCGCGGGGGACTGCACCCAATAAGCCCCTGGCACTAGCACGATCTTGCGCACCACCCCCGGTGACCGGCGCGTGCCAGCGGTGATAGCTAGTCACCGACAGGAAGCCCTGGAATACCGTCCCGCCAATGAACTGCGGGGCGAGCTCGTCGTAGTCAAGCATGTGCAGCAAACGAGTACGGCTCGCCCTTCAGCCAGAACGTGTCCTCTGCCTTCACGTTCGTGGCGCGATTGTACAGCTGCGACTCGCACGCGGCGCTGATGAGGTTCTGGTTCTCTGGCGAAGTCACCGCGCGGACACCCGGGCGTAAGAGGCGTACGAAATAGTCGTCCCAGGATTGTACCCCCAGTACGGCTTGGACGGGTCGCTCACGTAGATCTGCTCGAATGTGAGCCCGCCGTAAAATTCTGTGAGGGTAGACAACGCGGAAGAGTTGAACCAGCCGCCCTCCCCGGTGTTCAAGACGTAGCGGGAGTCGGGGGAATCGAGGAATTTGGCCCAAGTGTTGAACATCTTCCGGAAGTGGGAGTTCAGCTCAGCATCGAGGAAGGTCGTGAACCCTGCTTGTGTGTTCATCGCCCCGTTAATAACCATATACATCGGAGGCCCAACGGGGCCAAAGGGCGGCGCTTCCTGGATAATCTTGTTGAACAATTTGAACATCGTCTGATAATCAGGAACCTTTCGACAGAATAAGCAACCAGCCGAATTATGAGGTGAAGTAAATATTTACTTACCATAGATAACAAAGACGAAGGCGGTTGCTCCTCAAACATCCGGTGGAAGCCCATGTACATCTCGGCGTTCGTCTCGATGAAATCCACGAAATCCTGGACAACAGGCAGGAGTGTTCCGTTTTTGCGTTTGCCAACCGCGACTTCGTCTACAGCGGCCTTCATCCACTTGTGAAGGTGCTCATCACTAGCTGGGAGCCATCCAGCACGACGGAAGTGGTCGGTCATCGTAGGAGAGTTGTCAGAGACATTGAAGTGGCTGCGACGGCGAATATTGAGACAAAAAATGGCAATGAAGGACAAAATGGCTACTCACGAAGTGGCCGAGACGGACGAAATAGCAAGAAGAGCAGCTGTAAGAAGGCGATACATTGTGAACTTCTGTGCAAAAGAAGTGCAGAGAGGAAGCTCCGGCTTTGGTTCCTTATATAATTCCAAGAACGCCGCACGAAGTCCGAAGTCTGAGACAAGAAATGTATTAGGGTCGGTCAGAGTAAGTTTTAATCAGTCGTTTCTGGACTCACTTCTCGAGTCGTTTCTCGAAATATTAAAGCGTGGGAGAAACGATGTAAAAACACCTCCGGAGGAGTTTCTGCGTCGTTTCTAAAGTCGTTTATCCAACTGGGAAAATTTGAGAAATGCAGCCAAATTGGCCAGAATTCCCAGGTTTAGTGCTGGCCAAAAATATGATACGAAAAATTAAAATTTGAATATATCCAAATACGTACAAATACGATACGGCTCCCATTGAATATGAATACGGGTGAATATGAGTACGATACGATATGGATATAATACAACACGGAGCCAGCGGATCCCAATTAATTTGAATACGCTCGGCAGGACCTTCGGCAACTGCGGACCGTAAGAGAAGCAGATCATGGTGCACCCGTCACGAACATTAATGGCCGGCGCCCCGACATTGCTCATTCGTTTATACAGAATTCATTTCGGGATGAATCGTGTCTACTCTGGGGTGCGAGTAACTCTGTGGCGTTAAAATGATAGATATGCTCCCGCGATATCTGGTCCTCTCCGCAGTTTACTGATTTGTGTCTTGTTTTAACCGCAGTACCGGATGGCGTATTCCCAAGAATCTCCTTTATTCCCCCCGCTGAGCAGGTGCGGGGCTTGACAAAGGCTCATCGACGCGTGGTGGGCTACGAAACCATCAGCCTGCCTGATTTACTGACGATCTGGGGTATGTCGTAGCATCATATTGGCGAATAAGCATCCACGGAGTTTCGTCAAGACGCGATAAGCTGTGGAAGTCTCCGGTGGCGCCCATCCATACACCCCAAATTTACTTCGGGACTGCGGAGCGCTCAACTACATATCTCATCATAGCGATGAGGATATCCCGCCAAACAAAGTGGTGAGTGAAAAATTCTCGAGCAATATTTGGTCATTTCATCGATTGATTGGCTTCGTGGACAACTCGGCGTCTTGTTGCATTCTCTGCAATCCCGAATGCGCGTCGAGATGCCTGGCCGTGAGGCGGGTGATTACAATGGCAGAGATTCTCCCGTAATGTTGGGTGATTTGCGAGGCATTTCGACAGGATTTGAGCACGCTACTCAGTACCATAAATAACCTCCCTGCGTCTTTTCAGTCTGGGAGCCCCACGATCCTCTTGGAAAAAACCTTACACCGGGGCTCGCCAAGGGCGCCGATCCCATGATCCTTCGAAGTGGCGGAAGGTGAGTTACTCGTTGCCCTTTCTCCAAACATGATATTGATTTATGCTACAGGAAAATTCAGGCACCTTGAAATATATGGGGTGCGTTGCATGGGATATTCTGACTATCCCCGGTGTAAGCATCTCTGTCGAGCGGCTTTTTTCGAGCTTGAAGAAGACTATCACCGACGAACGAGCATCCAAGACCGTGGAGACAGTGTCTGTGGATGTCGTTACGAAGGAGGTGGGTGAAGTTGGGGCTCGCCAAAGGGGTAAACTACATGGACTTTATCAAAATTCACACCAACTAGAATATATTTAAATATATTCGTATCGTATTCATATCTATCCATACTCACTGCTTAAATACGATAGATACTCTACGAATACGATATGGGCTCTCGTCAGTGAATATGATATGGATACGAATACGATACGCCATTTGGCGTATCGTATTCGTATTTGGCCAACACTACCCAGGTTAGCATGTCACGACTTGTGATGTTTGTCCAAATTATTCCAGGAGGTGAGGATCGTGTCAGTTTATGTTATTGTGCAATGATACTACAGCGTACCGAGCTGGTGCGCAGCCCAGTGGCTAAGGAAGATAGAACTGAATTCTTCGAGAATTCCTCCCAGTCCTTTGCCGAGACTTCAAGTTGCCGTAAAACACGGGGCATGACCGCATATTGATGATGTTAGTTTGAGTCTGGATTTGGAAAGACAGACAATACACGTCAAAAACTGCCTCTTCCTTGCCTCTCATCTCGTCTCCCTCAAGTCCTACCCTTGCCCTGTTTTTTTACTTTGTGGCGGTCTTGATCGTCCGAAATGAAACTCATACCAAATGCTTCCAGTCAAGGCCAAATTTTGCACCTCTTGTCGCTAATTCATATTCGAAGGTCCAAAAAAAAGCTAATGTTCCTAATCAACCTTACTTGCCCGAATTCGACTACATTTGGGGACAATCTGGCCTTATTCCCAAAGAAGGTCTTTCCTGATGAGAAGTGAGAGCAAGCTGCAAGCTACATCCGAACCTTTCCGGCGCAGAGATGCGGAGGGTAAATGCTAGCGGGTCGCTGTCCGTCGCTAACCATCCCCCGGATATCGTGGTGCCCGAAACCACAGGCCCCTCAATTTGGAGCGCTGGTGCGGGCGTCAGCAGTCGGGGATATAATTCTGTGTAGCGCATGAGGCTAGATACTAGCCCGAGTCGCAGGGGAGATAGAGTAAAGAGGACGTTCGAAACCAACGGAGCCCGGTATTGCCATTCATTGCCGATCGATGCCAAGTGAAAGCTATTCCAAGTTCCGTACCGTACGGTGAAGACGTGATTCAAGACGGGAGTAATAGAAGATGGGTACTTTGCTGATATAGTGCAGGATGTAGTTCGGGATCCCGTGTTTATCTGCATTAGTTCATCGTGCATGCCCCCCAACCCCTCCGCGCCGTTCTACGTGCACTACACGTCGCTCGCAGACAAGGCCGCGTGAAAGGACATCCGAATTTAGTTTGAGCCGACTCTGAGCGCGGTCGCAGCGGCGTTCGTCTACTGTCCTTTTATTTCCGAGCGACTGCAAGTGGAGGTCTTGACGCATCTCACGCACTGCTCGCCCCGCACTCGTCCTCCGTCCTCCTCAGTTGCCTCCCGCAGGCCCAATAAGTCGACCGCGCACTCCAAGTCTGAGGCTACGGAGTTCCTTAATGGGAAGTCATAGAACACAGTGAATCTTGCCAGGTGATTTTTACATAGACTCCAATGCTTGAGTCGGTAAAGCTCCGTGTTTGACGAGACTGTCTAAACTACTCGGGAATACACACCATTTATACTACTGGAGAACTGTCCGAGTCTGGGAATCTGACTACAACTACGGGATCACTACGGAATGAACTGCGGCTGCGGCAAGGAACTACGCCGCTGCCTTTACCGCTGCGCCGCCATCTGCGGAGCTGCGGCAAAGGTATCTTCGGCACCGAGACCAAGCCGCAATCCTTACAATCTGCCCTCAAGGATTGCAACGCAATTCTTTCTACGGCGTCGAGGTCTTGGTGAGCCTTAATTAATTCATTCGGAATCTTGTTCGGAATTATCTTCAGACTTGAACTTGCCGCCATCAATTTCTGATCCGGCAGAATACTCTTGTCCAGAACCACCACGATCGCGTTCTTCATCCTCGAACTCTGGGCTTGTTGTTGACTGGTACCTGGCCTGGCTTCTGTGCGACCCTCTCCTGGATAGACACAGCTCCTCTGAATCCGATGAATCATAATGCTTGTACCTGGCGGCACTGACTTTGGCTTCAACTTTCTCGGGCTCTTGTTCCTCGTTCTTTTCGTCTGTGAAGATAGGATCCAGATTATGGGTGGCCTTTCTGGCTGCTTCAAAGCGCATCGTCCATTTGATCAACCTCTTCAAGCTAGTGTCGTCTGGATTCGTACCGCGATCGAGGAATTTAACACGTATGTATTTTTCCACGTCGTCCAAAAGATTTAAGCCAGATGTCTTTCGTTGATGTCTGGTACTCTCTTTGCAAGCGATTGGAACTTCCTTGTGAAGTCTCGGACCGTCTCTTGCCCTTGGTGCGTGCTCATTAAATGCTTCTCAGCTTCTGCTTAAAATCAGCCGGAAAACAGTAGTCAAACAGCGCGACATAGACGTCTTTGACTGTCCATTGCTCCCGGCAGGTCGCCACATGCTGCATAAATAATCTACTCGCTTGCCCACTCATGAAATTCACCAATAATTTCAGGGCCAATTTATCGGTCAAGCCGGTGAGTACTGACTTCGTACACCCAATGATTAAACATGTCCATGTCCGGTTTGCCATTCCAGACGAATGGAGGCTTGATTCTGACGCCCTCCATTGCCTCTTGATTCGTTTCTTTTCCTCTCTTCCCTTCCTCTTGCGAATGTGACGAGCTTTCTTTCTCGCAGCGCGTTCAGACTTGCGACGCAACTCTTCGCTCTCAGAAGCGGAACATTCCGACTCATTCTCCGACGTCGATGAACCACTCGATGTTGGCGATTTCGAGAAGGTGGGCCGCTACTTTCATCTGTAGTTGTAGTTGCTCTGCCCTCCGCAACTGGGAAGGAGGCCTGTCATACTCCTTGGGTTTGCTACGTCCATGCGGATCCTCAAATTTCTCGCATTGGTCCCAGTCAACTTCGCACGCACCGTTCCGCGTTTCACGCCCAGTGAGAAAGCTGTCGAGTCGGATCGAGTGAGAAGAGGCAGATCGATCCACTCGTTTCCGCTCGATAATTTACAGCATGTCTCGATTTCACTCGATTTGTGATCTAGTGATGTCGAGCTGCTTCGAGGGACATCGAGACAACCGAAATAATGTGTGGGATATAATCCAATTGATGATTCATTTCAGATGATTCACGAGGGAGAACGAGGTAGAATAAGGCATATAGATTGAATTGGCTACACTACTATATATTGATGTGCACCAAAGTTACCCCGCATACCCTTTTATGCGCACCCTGCCGCTCCACCAAAGCTCTCCGCCCCCCCACTTGCAGGACATACACTGGGTTGCCGGTCCACTGTGCGTAACAATGTCTTAGAAAAAAAACCAGTTAGGCTTAAACTGCATGGGCGATTCGAAAATTCGTACAGATGGGAGTTACGGGGATATAATACCCCAGCCAAGTGTCGAAGCTTTAGATGAGAACTTCCAGACTCCAGAAGCACCCAGTCTACCCAGATCCCAGTAGTAGGAGCCCAAACTGACGCCGCTTGAGGTACACCAGGAAAGCATGAGATGACTTGATTGGACCACTGAGTTCAGAGCTTTGAGGGCACGACAGAGGAGCAGTATGAGACGAGACATCAGAGGAAACCGCAGGGACAAGGGTGACCATGGAGGCAGCGGCGGGAAGGGAAGATGGTGGGAAGAGACAAGAGAGAGCTACACAAAGTCGACGTGACAAAATTGATCAAAATCACGCCATTTCTCGCGCAGAATTGTTTCAGAGCAACCAGCTGAAAGTGTCGTGTGCTCTTCCAACGAGAGTAGAAACTGGAAGAAATGATGTAATATTGATTGTGTTCATTTTGACTCGATGTGGCTAGCTCAAACTTGATGGCCACCGATATGCCTCTTTCTCGCTCGATCCGGCTCGACGCCTTTTTCACTGGTTTCACGGTCTTGACTTTCGGTGCGTCGTCTGGAGCCTCAACCGCCACTGCCATAATAATGACACGCTCGCCATAATGTATCGTGTTACCTTTGATAGATTCAAGCATTGCTCCGGCAGGATCGTCACCCTGCGGCAAAATATCCTGGATCATTTTCGTTGTCCAGGAGCTCTCCTGCGCCCAACCTGGACACAAACCAGGTAGGGAAATATCTATTCTCTACCCATGATAGGCTTTGATCCTTTCAAAGCCTTTCTCGCCGTAATTTTGACCTTCAAAAATCTGCCCTTGGACCCTCCATGTCCACGGCTTCCAGCGAGCTAAGGCAAACAGCCTGCGGCCAATCAACATTCAAGCCGTGAGGTGAGTCAATGCTCCAACCTCCTCGCTTCTCCAGGACACCCCTTGCGCCTGCTTGCGCCTGCGTATCCAGTCGTCAGGCTCAGTACGTCGAGCCCACCTCGACTGCGGAGCCCGCACACTCATCCTTGAGTGGGACCTCAATATCGGCCGTCTCCCACGCAAACCGTACTGGGGAAGTCCGAGTCTTTGGCATGCCGTCCTCGGCGCCAAGACAAGTAGCTGGCACGGGATCACTACTATGGATACTTGGCTTACCCGTCATCCATATATCGGTTCTGTCACAGAGATTAGATCACTACGGAATGAACTACGGCCACGGCAAGGAACTACGCCGCTGCCTTTACCGCTGCGCCGCCATCTGCGGGGCTGCGGCAAAGGTATCTTCAAGTTCAACTCGGCACCGAGGCCGAGCCGCAACCCTTACACCAAGGGGGGCTGACAGTGTCATTCTGGCTGTCATCCGCTGTATTTGTTCTTCTTCTTTTTTGTTCCCCAGTCGTTACACAACTCATATCTCACACAAGCCTTATGACCTTGGAAAATCTTTTGCATCCAGCACAAGACCAAACAGCTTAACACACACACGCTGAATGAGCTGGGCAGGGCGTGTTCGTCTTCGTTCTCCGCCTTCTTCGAAGATCGCAACGTCCCTGCGCGGCGTTACCCAATTTAGTTTTACTTTCATTCCGAGTGAGTAGAATAATTTGAACCAGCGATCGACGACATTATTGAATGGTGTTGCGGAATCCCGTCAAAGTGGTTTCTTGAATTCCAAGTTGAAGCCCCAGTTTGTGTCAAGAAGTTAAATTTGTGGTTTCCGCGGTACATGGATATGTTAGAGTCACGGCCAGCGATGTTGAGCGAACCAAACGTCAAGTTCGAACGAGTAAACTTGCCGGACTTGAATACCTTTAGTGGTTTGTGTCGTCAGATTTTGAGTTTCCCAGCTGCTTCCATTGATGTGAGGCTTCAAAGTATTTTATTCCAGTTCTAATTACCCTGTAGGCTATGCTAACAGGTAGAAAATAATATACTGAGTTATTTGTTGATAACTGAGGTGCTACGCGAGTAGGAACATCGCCGCGGGATCGGAGATTGTCGGATCTGTGATGGCGCACGGGCCAAGAAGTTGGTGGTCACGGGGTCAAAAAAAGGGTGATCCCCGATACCTGATCGCTGTCTTTGACTCCCGACTCCCGCGCGCACCCTCCGCGTCCTCAAGCACAACGCAACTCTCAAAACCCTAGGGCCAGTCTGTTCTACGACATCTAGGCAACACACGACGATGAGCGCCAAAAAGAGCAACGGCAGCGCGAAGAAGGCGGGCTCCGCAACGCTGAGCCCGAGAACTACGACACGCGCGACGTCGTCCTAGGACACGTCCGTGGCTTCCCCCGTGGCCGGGTATGGTGGGTATTCGCGCTCTTCGACTCCTCTGGTCTGGCTGGGACCACACGGCACGACACTGGGTACTGGGCACACGACACCGGGCTGCGCTTGGGGCTGGAGCCGCTAGCTGGCAGGGAACGGATTGCGGCAGTGTGCTAGGGCTCCCTGGGGTGCAGCTAGCACGGGCTTGCGGGCTGGCGCGCGCGCCGGAGGGCGCGTGGCTGTGCGGCGCTGGGGTGGCTACACTACGGTGTGGCGACAACGGCGCTAGCTAACTCGGTGGTGCTTGGCGGGCGCTCTGAAGGTCTATCCGCGCGTCCCAGACTCTCAAGGAGTCGTTTCCTGCCGTTGCCCGATATGTCCCGATTCACCCTGGGCGGACGTGGCGGCATTCCCCACCGCTAGCCTTGGTCTCCTCCCCTCACATCACCTCCTCACCTCTTGTTATCCCTCCATCCACCTTTTCCCGTCATCCCACGTCACTATTCCCTTTGCTTTACCTTTTTCGGTGCCTTCGGGCGCTTTTTCTTTGTATCCCCTTTCTTTTAGCTCCGTTATTACTCGTCTACCCTCCCCCAGCCTCATCTCCCATGCCTCCCCCACATCTTCTGTCCTCCCCCGGTGTTTGTCATTCTTCATTCTATCTAAAATCTTTTTCGGATCCATTTCTCGCTTTTCCTTCCTTTTACCCCCGTTACACGCTCCCTAGTCCTCCCCCACTCTTTCCCACATCCATCCTATGTTCCTCCCCCACGCTCTCCCTCATGCCGCTTCTCTTCGCGTTCTTCATGGAACGTAAATTCCTTTTGACTTGACTTTTTTGCTTTTTCGTCATTTCCCCTTCCTTTCACCCCTGTTCACACTCCCACACATCTCCCCTGCCCCATCCCACATACCTCCCGTACCCTCTCCCTCGTCTCCCATCGCTCGTCGTTCCTCATGGAACGTAAATTCCTTTTCGTCCCATTTATGCCCTTTTTCGACCTTTTACCCTCCCTGCCACCGCTTTACCCCCCTCCTACCTTTCTACACACCCATCCCAGACCCCTCCCCCACATCTCCGCTGCTCCTTCGGTGTTTGTCATCCTCTTTCTACCGGAAATCTTTTTCGGATACCTTTTACCCTTTCCCCCCCTCTTCCCCCCATTATCCCCTCGTTACCTTTCCCCCACTCCTCCTTACCCTCTATCTACACCCCTCCCCACTATCTCCTTCCTCCCGTCCCTCCTGCGTTCCTCACAGAACGTAAATTCCTTTTCACCTCACTTTTCTGCTTTTCCACGTTTTTTCATCCATTACTCTCCTTTCGCCATCCCTACATCCCTCCCCACACTCTTTCTATACACTTCCCCCACCTCCCTCCCGCTCCGCTTGTGTTTGTCACCCCTCCCTCTACTCCAAATCTTTTTCGGATACTATTTACCCATTTTCGACATTTATCACTCCCTATAATCGCTGTGCCCCTCCGTCCATCCTCCCCATATCCATCCTATATCCCTCCCCCACCCCTCTCCCTGATCCCGCTTCTCCTTACCCTCTTCACGGAATGTAAATTCCTTTTCATCCCACTTTCCCCCTTTTCGCCCTCTTGCCCTCCCTATCCTCGCACTACCCTCCTCTTACCCGTTCTCACATCCATCTCACACTTCTCCCCCATTCTCCCCGTCCTCCCCTGGCGTTTGGCATCCCTCCTTCCACCCCAAATCTTTTTCAGATACCTTTCACCCTTTTTCATCATCTCCCGTCCATTTATGCCCCGTCAAGGCTCTTCTACCTCCCCCCACACTCATTCTATATACCTCCCGCAATCCCTCCCTTATCCCGCCTCTCCCTGCATTCTTCATGGAGCGTAAAATCCTTTTCACCCCACTTTCATCGTTTTTTCGACCTTTTGCCCTCCCTACCCTCGTTATACCCCTCCTTCCGTCCTCCCCACATCCATCCCATACCTCTCCCGCACGCTCTCCCTGCCCTCACCTCCCTCTCCGTTCGCCGTTGGATGAAAATTGCTTTTCACCTCACACCCCACGGCCATCACACGCCCCCATCCCCCGCTTCTATCTCCCGATCTACATCGCCACTACTCTTCTACTCCCCATGCCCCTGTCGCGTCTCTTCCCTGCTCCCCCTCTCCACTCTCCTCCTCTCGTCCCCGCACCCGCACCCGCATCCGCACCCGCACCCGCCTCCGCACCCGCACCCGCACCGCACCCGTGCTGCTTGTTTATGCCCGTTTGCCGCTCAGCCCCACTTGCCTCGCCCGTGTGTGCCCGGTGTCCAGCCCGCCCACCCGTGCCCGTCCCGTCCCTCCCCCTTCTGCGTCTCTCTTATCCATCACCTTTACTCACTCCATTCGTATTTATAGGTCGTCGACCCCACCGCCCTCCCCAAGGCCGTCGCGAAGGAGCGCCCCGCGAGCAAGAAGAGCGGCGTGTATGCGGTACGCTTTCTTCCCCGCAGGGGATTAGTGAGTTTTCTCGAGTCCTCGCTTTTTTGTTTCATTGTCTACGGCTTTTGTTTCGCTCGACACGTTGAGTCGAGTCGAGTGTGCATGAGTGCATGTGGGGCTTCAGAAGGCTCGTATGACCAGGTTTTCTGCTGAGGCAGGAGCCCTCGGGGCGGTGAGGTGTGCTGGGGTGCGGGAGAGGGAGGCTGCAGGCCGCTCGTGGGCTGGTGTTTGTGCTTGTGCGGCGCCGTCGGAACGGAGTAAGGGAGGATGGAGGAGGATGGAGCGTCGTCGAGTCGTCGTCGAGCAGAGGGGGAGATGCGACTCGCGCCCGGGGCTGCGGCGTCCCGCTCCGGACGCCCGAGAAGAAGAAAGGGGGTCGGGAGGAGTGAGGCGACGCGCGTGTGTGGGAGGAGACTCATGCGTCTGGCCCGAAAGGAGGGAGGGGCAAGAGCGAGGCGAGGCGATACCAAAGAGCCGCCAGAGTTGGAAGAGTCCAGTGGAGTTGACACGGTGATCGCAGGTGGTGGAGCCGAGGAGCGGGGAGTGTAATGCGCGCGCTTTGAGCGGGATCAGGAGCGGGGAGGCAGGAGGCGCGACCTGAGGCAAGGCGTCTTTGCCTTGCGTCCTTTCAAGGAGAGGGAACTTGCGCTCGTTGACTCCCAGCGCGGAGATGTGTGTGCGTGTGTCGTGAGCAGCGTATCAAGTGAAGGAGCCGACCGTCAGTGCGCGTCCCGACTGAGGGACTCGCGTTTCGGGACGAGGAGACGCGCGAGGCCCGCTGATGTGGGACAGGACGTCGGCGGGCGGATACAGTGGCGAATGGGCGCTGTCGGTGTCTGCTGACGTCGAGTCGCCATCCAGAGCGCACGCGCATATCGGGCGTTGTGTGTGTGGCTTGTGCATCGGGCGGTCGACACACAGCTCGTCCACTATATCAGATGCTCGCTCCAGGGCGGGGCGAGGCGCGCGGGGTCGCCTCACATACCTTGTTCGTCTCCTTCAGGAGACGGTCGTGGACATTCCCCGTCCTTTGTCTTTCCCTCTTCCCTCTTCCCTATCTTCCCGCTGCTTTACTAATGGCATTCTCTCCCTTCCCCAGCGCCTGGCTCCCCGCGCGCGAACTCTCGCGCCTCACGCCCTCCGCCATCAACGCATTCATCAGCGGCTCCGACTCGGGCTCGAAGAACGCCGCCGGGGGCAGGAAAAACGGGGATCTGATGGAGGGGTACCGGAAGGTGTGTCTTGCTTCTTACTTCCTCGCGTCGTTTTTCGCGGGAGATGGGGAGAAGGAGGAGGACTGGGAGGAAGGAAGGGAGGCGGTTAGGGCTTCTGTGGCGAGTTTTTCGTCGTGGCGGCGGCCGAGCTCTGTCCCGTATGTGCAGGAGGGAGCGATGAGCATGCCGTCTGTGGTGTAGAGGCTTGTGCGGATTGGGACGCGGATTGGTCAACGCTGCGATGGGGAAGTGCTGCGCGGGACGCAGAGAAGACTTTCCGCAGTGCGCGCTCTCGGTGGTCGACACGGAGCGGGCGGCGTCGTAGGCTGGCTATGGCGAGACGAGAGTGCAGAACCCCGAAGGATGTCGAGGCGCGGTGGCCGAGCATCGCGGGCGCACGGGCCAGGCGCTCGAGGGCGAATGAGATGTGCCCAGCCTCCCATCACGGCTGGAGGAGGTCGTGCGCCGGGGGATGTCGGAGGCGGGTGTGTGCGCGGAGTGGGTGTGCGCGTCGGACGCTGAGTGCAGCGTACAGACAGTAGTAGCTGCAGCGTGGTGCGCGAGCTGGATGCATGTGTTCAGTACTGCTACTTCATGTAGACGAGGACGAGATTTGGAGCCGGACCCATCCTCCTCATCGTCCCGCTTTCGTGGCCCTTGGCTTTCCGGTCATGGTGCGGCGCGCTCGTCCTCCTTCTCTTCCTTCTCCGTTTATCCTTCTCGTCCCCGTCCTACGGACCGTGTGCTGATACCCCCGTCTCCACAGGCCCTCGACCCCGACGCCTGGGAAGCCGAGCACGAGGCGAACCCGCCCGCCGCCAAGGGGGCGCGGAAAGAGCAAGAGCAAGAGTAAGGGGCGGAAGAAGAGGTGTGTCGCGTTTTCTTGTCGTCTCCCTCTTCCTGTCCTTCTGTCTCGCTCTGCTATTCTCTCTCTGTGTCTCTCCGTGTCTCAAGGAAGGGGAGGGAGAAATTGAGAAGGAGAGTGGGAGGAGAAGAGAGGGGGAGGGGAGGGGGAGGGTACATGTGTGGACGCCGACGCTGACTGTGTCATCCATCTAGCGAGGAAGACGACGAAGAGGACGAGGAAGAGGCCGAGGGGGACGAGCTTGGTGGTGCGTTTCTCGACTCTATTCCATTCATTGCTCGACGCTGACGTCGTGCTCCCGCAGAGGAAGACGCCGAAGACGACTCAGAGAAGCCGAGCAAGAACGGAAGCGCGCCTCCTCGCCCGTGCCCAAGGCCAGAAGGCGCCGGCAAAGCTGCAACCGGCCTCCAAGGCGAAGGCGGGCAAAGGCAGAAGACGAAGAAGAGCAAGGCGGCGGGTAGAGAGCGAGGATGATGGGGATGGCGACGCGGATGAGGATGGCGGGGATGCAGAGGGCGAGGGGGAGGAGGATGCGGAGGGAGGTGGGCGGGGGGAGGGCGAGCAAGAAAGAGCAAGACCGGGGGGGAGGATGTCAATGGTGAGTGCTGCCTCGGACGTGCTGCCTCGACGTGCGTGTGGTGCAGGGCTGACGCCGACGGTAGCGAAACTGGAGTCCGACCCCGAAGCGCTGAAGGTCCGCGAGTGGAGGCATAAGCTGCAGAAGACGTTCTTGAGCAGTAATAAGGCGTTGCCGAAAGAGGAGGTGCGTGTCTTTCGTGTCTTTTGCTTCCTCTCTCCTTCACTCGTTCCGCTCGCTCCTACTTGCACGTCCTCCGCTCCCTCCTCTCCTTCCGCTTCCGCCCTCCATTATGCTTCTCGCTCCCCTCCCCTCCCTCTTCTTCCACCCTCTCCGTCTCCCCCTCCCTCCACTTCTCTCCCGCTCCGTTCCCGCCTCCCCCCGTTCACCTCCCTCCCTCCCTCGTCCTTCCTCTCCACCATTGTCGTGCTCTTCAAGATCTGACGGTTCCCCGCCCCGCAGGAAATGCCCGCCGTCGACACGCTCTTCACCACCGTCGAGTCCTACGAGGGCATGAACATCGGTTACCTCACCTTCTCTAAAATCGGCAAAGTCATGCGCCACATCCACCTCCTCGAGCCGGGCAAGGTCCCGCGCGACGAGGAATTCAAGTTCCGCGATCGGGCAAAGGCGCTCGTGGACCGGTGGCATGGGATCCTCAACTCGAACTCGACGGGCGCCCCGAAGGAGAATGGGCACGCTAAGGCCGCGGGCGAGGAGGGCGCGGACGAGGCGGCGGAGAGCACGGCGATGGATGTCAGTGGGGCGGGCGAGGGCGAGGGCGAGGGCGATTTGACGGCGATGGATATGACGATGGATGAGACGGCGTGAGGTTAGTGCGTCTTTCAGATGCTTGGATATATCCGATGCTGATGGGATTTGGAAGGCTCGAAAATGCCAAAGCGGAAACGCGGATGAATTCCAAAACCTGCTCTCCTATCTCTCTCGAACTCTTTCTCCTCTTTCTGTGCATAGTCCCCTCCCTTCCTCCTTGCCTGCGTTCCAATCATCTTTCCTCGTCTTCTCATATCAGACTCCTCGTCTTGTTTGTTTTGCCCTACGTTCTGCGCACCAGCGTCCTATGTATCCATCCTGTACATACTCCGAAAACGTCAAAAATGCATATACCGCTGAATCCATACCACCGAGGTACAAGGTTCCCATGTTTCTAGCGTCTGTCTATGAGAGGACTAAGCAGGAGAGGACGGCGCCATTGATGCGAAACACCGCCACTGCATCGCCACCTCGCTTGCTGCTTTCTGCCGCCGCCGACTCGACGTGAAAATGTGGCTCTTGGCTGGTGTGCGGCTCGAGTACGGTCGCTAGGCATTTTCCGGCAGGGGCCTTTCCTCATTCACTCTTAGCCCTCAAGACCCGCAGTGGCCACAATCCTTACCGACTCCGACCTACATCTGCGCGATTCACGCTAGTATTGGGAGACTGCAACTGAGCTCATCAGTAATGTATCGTCAACAGCAATCTTTCTCCACTTCCCTGGAGGCTTGGACCATATCTGGTCGTGGACTCAGAGTTTCCACCTCCGTTCCCATTGGGTCCCGCCGATTATTCCTGATACCGTAATTCCGGCGCTCATAGGGATTGTAGCCTTGTACTTAGGCCCCTGGGCATTTTATCATCTCGTCTTCAAGACTCTTGGGTTAAACCGATGATTGCTGCCGGCCCCACTGTGCATTGACAACTCACGGCAACTGGAACGTCCTTGAATTCCTCGACCATATATCACCGATCCTTTGTTCATTTCCGCCTCGAAGATCCAGTCTAGATCTGCTCTCTGAGTTCAGCTACCCGGTTCGACGATTCTTTGATAAAACCCAAGTCTGGAATATTTCGCCAAAAATCTTCGTAATAGAGAGCTTGAGCCCAAGCGGCATGCTGCTTTTTAGGTTGTGCAAAAAGCGGCAGGCCGCTTTTTCTTTTTTCCTCTGAAGGGCATTAACAAGGTGCAATAGCATCAGGGTGTGTGAATTTGAGGTGCACACAAAAGTTGTAAAAAAGCGGCATGCCGCTTTTTGCACAACCTAAAAAGCGGCATGCCGCTTGGGCTCAAGCTCTCTAATATACAAGACGCACTACCAGCAACCATTATTTGCTCTTCCCTGATCTGTGCCTCATCAACAGCATGTTTCCCCAGGAGTTCAAGCTTTGGACCTCTGGTCATTGCGGCTATACTATGAAATCTTCAATCTTTCCTCGCACGGATAAAATCTGGCGGACTACCCGATATTTGCAGCATAAATCTCTTCACCCTGGCGTCGGATTAATTCATCCCCGTTCTAGTTCGTCCAAATCTGGGCGATTGGACTTTAACTCAAGAACTCATGATCAGACCACGAGAGAATTTATTTCTTAGCAAGGCAGCGGCGGCTGCAGTATCCTCTTTTGCTTCCTGCCTATGGCGTTACTCCTCCCCGCTTTTTTCCTTTGCCAGATTTGTTGGTTTAATAGTTTTCGTTACAAGGTGATTGGCCCCATTCCGGAATATTCAGCCCCACTCCGCGACTATAGGAAGTTGGATGCGTGGATTTGGCAAGATCACTCCCTACGTGGGCGGGTCTTAATTGCATGCGGCACTGTGCGATGATAGAATACTTGTACATTCTCCATCATGTGTTGACGAAGCGCTGCTCTTTGCCCCAGTGAGTGTCTTCACCGAGTCCGACATTCCCTTGGATGTGAAAGACGCAATAAGGGCGGTTACAGCCGACAGCCGGGTTGGAATATTTGCTTCCTGACCCCTGAAATCCATGCTACTCGCTCCATGTTCTTATTCCTGCGGCTGCAAATCTTTTTCTAACAAAACATTGCTTTCCAACCTTTGGGATGCTTGCGTCCTCAGATCCAATGCTTGGTCTCGACTTGCGCCAAGTAAATAGCAGCGAGTCTCATTTCTGCCTGAGCCTCGTTTACTTGGACACTGGCGAGTTTCACTTGCTGCACCCCTCATCAAATTATCGTTCAACTCAAAGGTGAACTGGTACTACGAGACCTGGGTGCATGCAATTGTGTCGGGTGCTCTGTTATTGTACGCTTATCTCCCTTCTCCCTGTCATCCTCTCTTGAAAAGCCTACTTATCCTCGGTTTCTCTGTCAGATCTTCCACAACCGTCAAGACCATCCATGTTTCTTACATCCTTTGAGGGAAACTATCAAACATAGCTCGAGCTATACTGTAGTATTATGACCGGAAGTTCAGGTGACGGGTGACGGAGGCCTGTGAACTGAACTAATCAAGGTTGGTGACGGTGACAATGAGTTTTCCTGGCCCAAATAGGCCTAGCAAATTGCAAATTTTCGCTCCGGCATTCGCCGGATTACCTTTTATGGGAATTTTTGACTGATTGTCGAGCTGTGAACTTTCAATCCAGTGAACTTTTGTGGTGACGGGTGACACCCCGTGAACTAGTGGTCGTAATACTACAGTATCATTCCCCTCGCTGCCTCTGACATTCAATTAATTTCTGACCTGTCTCAGATTCGGCCTCCGTTATTCCATCCTTGACTTCGGATACTGTTGTAATAGTAGCAAGGAAGGTGGATTAGATGGAAAGATAGAGTAGGATTGCAATAGCACTGTGTGTGAGAAGGCTGCTTTAGAGCAATCAGATGCTCTAGCAGGATTTTACAGTGGGCTTATATACTACAGAATATGTATCTAGAAGGTTCTCCGTGTATCTACTGAATATTACTAATTCTACATATGGAAAGTACTAGAAGGATCCGGCATAGCTGAGTTGCTTATATATCAAATTCCAACAGATACCTCGGTCTTCCATTTGCATGTTGATTCGCCCTCATAACACTCACCCAAATCACATTCCAGACGTCGATTAGGCGCCCAGAGTCGTCCAACTGCTCATTTGGATTCAAATGGGTGAACACTGCCTTGCCACGTCTTGCACTTATGTTGAAGAATCCAAGCTGACATGGGGTTCTTAGCATTCCTTTGCATCCACGGACGACTTGAATGCCCATCTCTTATGTTCAGTGCATTGCCCATGGCTCCTTTCAATCCGCGCTAACCACCGAACCTCTGACCGCCGCAGAAATCCCCTCTTCACATAGATCCGGACCCCGAGATATGGGCTCCGACTTTCGTACATCACCCATGCGAGGTATTCACTTCCGATCGCTCTCTCCATTCCGCTTTGAGTTCATTCAAACTCAAATCTCCCATTTTCAGACGCAACCGCACGTTAAGTCATATTCCATGGTCAACGACCCCTCACTATGTTCGCGTTCATTTTGGCGCATAACTTTGGCTGACTTCTCACAAAGTTCCAGCCTAATATATCTGTAACAGCACTGCACTATTCATAAGTTGGAGAGATGTTGGCATTCACAGATCGTTCGGGGTTCGTCAAGCTCCGCAGCAGACAGGTGACGACACAGATATGTCTAATTTCCAGTCTTTTATTCGACCTGCGGCATGGGTTCATGCTATTCTCATTCCGTTGTGTTCCGACCTTTTTTATTTCACTTTGATCGAGTCCATACCTTTGATCTATGTCCTCTAGCCGATTCTTCACAAACTGCACCTGCATTTACCTGAATATGGGCACGATAATCATTATGTAATCACGTCGACACTATTTATCCCCCACTGTTCTGCGCGGCTAAAAGAAAGACGGCGGTGAGGACTCAGTGTTAGTTGATCGCCACGGCCTCGGCGGCGGGCGCCCGGGGCCGTCACACCGAACTGGGCGGCACATCCGTCGCAAGCGGAGGGCTGCGGAGCCCCCGTGGGCGTTAGCAATTGCATTGTCCAAGTAGAAAAGAACTCACGAAGGGAGCGGTACCCTTGGCGGCCGCGGCGAGGCATACGGTGTTGAACAATGTGTCTTAGGGAAAAAAGAAATTGATATTAATTCAGTGTTGCGGGACAGGGAGCTCGAGCCGCACAGCTCCCAACTGCTTCACTGCATTTTGGCAGCTCCTGGACGCACGTGGGTCCAGGTTTGGCGAGTCTTAGCCGAGGTTGGTCTAGACGCCTCAGGCAGGGCTGTGCCCAGCCTTGCTGAGGTGCGTGCGAGGCTGCCTCGCACCACTGTCTCGAGATGCCCAGAGTCTCCTCGTCTCCTCGATCCACCCTACAACTAAACTGGTTTCTTTCACCGCTAAGCCCGTAGAAGGCCGCCTAGCCAGCAGGAGGGGTGTATTTGAAGTGTCGGATATACATAGAGTCGGCTAACGGGGGTTGCTAGGCACGGCGGAGTCGTGGCCCGCTGTGTTACGCGACGGTTACAGGACTTCGCTGTCGCAGGCAGCTCAGTCTCCCTCAATCTCATATTTTCTAGCTGGTCCTTGTACTACGCACTATCAACCATTTAACCCCCATTAACGTTTGGGTGGTATTAATATGATGCACGCAACTTGATCTAAATCAACTATTCTCAAGTCAGTCTATTTATATTTTGTCATGGAGCCGTGAAAACTGATGGCCGCCCCGATCACAGCATGGCTAAGTCTTGAGAGCTGTGCCGTAACAGCTTTTGATACCAGGCAGATCTTGAGTGAACCTCAGCAAAGGTCTGCCGAGGCCAAGGTGTGTCCAGGTCTGCCGAGGACCCTCGGCGCAGCCTTGGTTCGAGAAGCCCCCAAAATGCAGTGATAGATGCAAGTTGGGGGTAGATGCTGCTTTTGAGTGAAATACTTACGAAGGCGGCGGTGCCCTTGGCCGCGGCCACAAGGCATGCGGTGTTCAATGGGGTGTCTGATTCATCGGTCAAAAATTTTGGGCAGACATCAGCGGAACGGCCTACTGGCTCCCAGCTGCAGGGCCGCAGGTTCGCATGCCGTCGGAAAGGATGGCTGGAGAGCAATGACACAAGCTGAAATATATTCAGTAAGAGATAACAGAGCGCATTCGCAGGGACATACTCTTAACATTGCATGTGGCCCGGTCAAAGATCGAGTTGAACGGAGCAGTGGAGACACCGGCAGCCAAGACGGCGAGAAAGGGCGACAAGAGTAGACTGCATTTCGTAGTAATGAGGGTAGATGAGATAGATGAGAGTGAAAATGTCAATTTATTTTGTAACAGCGGTGAGAAGGCGAGTGAGATGGTAGATTGGTGAGTAACTTCTCTCGCTAGCTCCTCCTTATATAGTCGAACCTCCGTTTTGATTCTGTTAGGATCTAGCACTCCGAGCGTCGGCACTCATGCGAAAAGAATACAAAAAGCATACTGCGGCGCAGTGGAAGGCGCGAGAGGTCGGTGTTGGGATTGAACGGGGCACTGTAGGTGCGATCAAGCTCACGTAGCGATGTGATGTGGGAGTGCGGTGCTTCTTCCATAAAAATATCTAAGGGATACGTTGGATTGCCCGCTGTCCGCTGCAGGGGGCGAGGGAGTCGTTAGTATGAGACTGACAAGCATTCAACCCCACCGTCCACTGGGGGGAAAACCTAGCACCAAAAACAATAAACATCCTTCCTGCTTGTTTTCTATTTATGACCCGTGTTCGATGTGCGGTTCATCGCGCGTCGTACTGCGTTGCGGCGCTGTGCGTAGTTGAATACCTTTTCAGGAAGTGAATAGCTGGAGACAATCAAAATTTGTTACCCTCGGACTTATTAAGGTGAGAGGCGGCTCTCAGAACCGGACGGGGTCACCTAGAAGAATACACGAGATGCTCAGCATCGTGTGTGTTAACAACAAGAGCTGAGTTTAGTACCTAGAAGAATACACGAGATGCTACACATAAGTTAATATATATCCTTCTGAGTACAGACGGAAATCTCACCTCAGCGTCGTGTGTGTTAACAACAAGAGCTGAGGCAAGATTTGCGACGCGCGGCTTTGTGATCCCGCGCGAGTTTCCCCTTTGGGATTTACATCCATCTCGCTCGTCTAACCGTTCGTCTTGACACTCCCACTCGAGGTGAACCGTAAACCCATCGCATGCGTGAACTTCCAGTGCTTCTCGCGGGACAACGGCTTCGTCAAGATGTCCGCAACCATGTCGTGCGTGGAGACGTAGCGAACGACGGCCTCGCCTTTGGCAATTATGTCGTCGCGGATGAAGTGGTATTTCCGTTTAATGTGCTTGGTGCGTGCACGAAACTGCGGGTCCTTGCATAGTATAATTGCAGCTTGGTTGTCGCAGAAGAGCTCGGTCGGTCCTGTCTGTTCATATCCAACTTCCGCGAAGAAAGTCCGGAGCCACGCCAGGTGCTGCCCGGCATTCGAGAGGCCAATATACTCGGATTCGGTGGACGACAATGCAGCCATGTTTTGCCGCTTGCTCGACCACCCAAGCGCGCCTCGCCCTGATATGAAGGTGTACCCAGAGGTGGAACACGAGGTGTCCTCGTCGCCGGACCAGTCTGCGTCAGAGAATCCGTGGAAATCAAGATCGCCTGAGATGTCCGACCCGTCGAAGACCAGATCGAGCTCTCGGGTGTACTGCATGTAGCGCAGTCCTCGTTTTGCGGCCTCCCAGTGACACGCTTTGGGTTTGCGCTGTAGCGCCCGAGGACACCTGCAAGGTAAGCCAGGTCTGGTCTGGTTCCTTGGACAGCGTACTGAATTGACCCTATGACAGTGGCGTACGAGACGGTCTCGCCGTTGATGGTCAGCTGCAGCAGCGTGGTGTTGTCGACTGGGTCCTTGGCGGTTAGTCGCGGGGTTGTCGCCATCGGTGTCTTTGACGGGGTGCAGCTTGCCATCCCGCATCGCTTCAGTACGGCATCAATGTACTTGGTTTGCGACAGGGAAATGGTACGCCGCTCGCGGTCTCGTTTTATCTTGATACCGAGCAGGAATGATGCGTCGCCCAGGTCGCGCATCTTGAATGTGGACGTTAGGAGGGCTTTCACCTCGTTCATGTATGAACGAGATGAGGCTGCGAGGAGTAGATCGTCGACGTACACAACAAGATAACATATCTCCCCTTTCTTGCCCTTGAAGATGTACAGGCACGTCTCGGCGTCGAGTCGATACGCCCCGAGCGCGAGAAGTTTCGTGTCGAGTGTACGGTTCCAGGTGCGTCTGGCGTCCTTCAGGCCGTAGTGACCGCTTCAGTCGCCAACAGTGCCCCTCTGGGATCTCGACACCGTCAGGGGGCGTGACGAATATGTCGTCGTCGAGGATACCATTGAGGTACGCTGTGGACACGTCCATTTGGTCGAGCTCAAGATCATACTTAGCTGCGAGCAGGCAGATGATGCGGATGGACTCGAGGTTCGCGACGGGGGCAAAGGTGTCCTTGAGGTTCCCCCCCTGTTGGCCGAAATCGCGTGCGACAATGCGTAGCTTGTATCGCTCAATGCCTCCTTTGCTATCAAGTTTTATTCGCATCACTGGTTTCGTGCTGATGGGCTTTACGCCACATGGCGTGGGCACAACTTCGTACACATCGTTGTCGACGAGGTTCTGCATCTCCTCAGCGAGGGCTCCTCGCCAATGCTGCGCATCCTGACTGCTGAATGCGTCGGCAAGGGTGCTGGGAGTTGGTCGTTTGCTTGGGCCGCTGTTTGCGATGCCAGCGAAGAAGACATCGTCGACGTCGATGAGCTCGACTTCGGGTTCCTCCTCAAGTATCTGGGGAAGGTCGTTGACTTGGAGTGTGGGTGACTGCAGGGCTGCCGCTTCCGGCGCCGGCTTTTCCTTGTGGAGCTGCTGGGGTCCGTCGGACTTCTCGATGAGGTTCTGGTTTCGGTCGAACTGCTTTTGTTCGCGTGTACCTCGACGGGGTGGTGCTGGTTCTGCATGTGCATGCTTTGGCGCGACTGGTGCAGGTTCCGCGCGGGTTTTTGTGCAACTGGTGGAAGATTTCGTCTGCGGGCTGCGATATGCTCGGAAATGGAAGTGGGGTTTTTCCGCACGGGGATGCGGGAAGGCACAGCTTCCTGCTTGACGAGTGTCTTTGTGTCCCCCCCAGGCCGATGAGAAAATGTTTCCTCTGCTCCCACTGACCCAGATATCACTGATAATTTGTCAGTGATGTCCTCGTAGTCGCTTCCGCTGTCTGAGTGCTCGCGCTCGGGCCGGAACATATGCTCCCACTCGCCCGTTTGCATGTCAGGGTTTCCCGAATATGGATATGTCTGTGACACCCTCCTCGTCGAAACGGACATGGGGCTGTGGAATATAGCCTTGGTCTCCACGTCCATTAGGCGGTAGGCTTTCTTTCCGTCACCGACGTCGCCGTCCCCGTAGCCCAGCATGATGCACTCCCGGGCCCGGTCGGAGAATTTTCCCGGACGATTTTCCTTCGGGATCAGTGCGTACGTCGTGCACCCGAAGGACGAAATTCGATTGGGTCCACCTTGCGGCCGAAGAGTGTTTCGTATGGGGGAACACCATCATTCGAGGCATATGGGCGTCGACCGAGGACGAAGACTGCACATGACATAGCCTCCTTCCAGAAGTTGCGTGGTAGCCCGGAGTCGATGAGCATCGTTAGCGCGGTTGATACGAGCGTCTCATTTGTGTGCTCGCTGACACTGTTCTGCTCTGGCGTGTATGCGGCCGTTGTCTGGTGAATAATTCCGCTAGCCTTCAGGTCTGCTTCGAAGGCGTTGGAGGTATATTCGCCGCCATTGTCGGTGCGCCAGAACTCAATGAAGTCTTCAGTGGAGACCATTATCTGGATCTCCGTCTGGAAGAACACCTGCACATCGGATTTCCACTGTTTAAATGCAGCGTGAGCGTCGCTCTTCTTCTTGAGATAGAGGACCCATTTGAAACCGCTGTGGTCGTCTATGAACGTCATCCAGTACTTGTATCCATCACGTGACTGTGGGTTCACAGGGTCCACCGACATCGCTGTGAATGATCTGGAGCGGACGTGTAGCCCGCTGTCGTCCGTCCGTCGGGAAAGGCAGTTTTTTCATCTTTCCCGTGGCGCAGGCTCGGCAGAATGTCGGCTTTCCACTCAGTTTGTCGATGCCTTCTAGCCGTCCCTTGTTTACCATGCGGGTGAGACTGTCCATGCCGATGTGGGCCATGCGACGGTGGAGGACATTGATGTCGACGGTGACATGTGCGCGCTCGGTTTGGACAACAGGTTCGGCGGATAGGTGGTACAGTCCCTGGCTGTGCGCGACTTCCAGCACCACCGCACCCTCCCGGTCAAGTACATGCCCTCCAGTCTTTCCGAATATAGAGGTGAGATTTCCATTTTCAGCGAGCTTCTGGACTGAGATGAGTGAAACTTGGAAAGACGGGATGTAGAGGACATCGGACAGGGTGAGCAGTATCTGCTTCCCTTTGATGTTGCTCATAAGCTGTATCTGGCCGATCCCGGTGGCTTCTGCAAAGGTTTCGTCCCCGAAGCGTACTCGCTTGGGAGGATTGAGCTGCTTGAACGTGTGGGCAATAAACCACTCCAGGATTGGGACCATGTGCGTCGAGGCCCCAGTGTCAAGCACCCTCGCGAAGGCTTCGAGTAGACTCAAATCATGCGTGGTATAGGCAGAGATGCGTTTGGCAAGGGACTTGGATACGGAGTTACCGAAGGCAGTGACGTAGTGACTGGTCTCGTCCCCCGCATCCGCGTTTAGCACTTTTCCCCCTACCTCCTCTGCCTTCTTCTTCAAGTCACAACAGTCCTTCGAGTCATGGTAGCAGAGACCGTGGACTGAGCACTGTCTTCGTAGGTCCACCTGTCTTCTTCCCCTTGTAGTTGGACGAAGGTGGCTGCGTGACAGCGAGGGCGGATTTGGGAGCGACAGTGGTGAGGGGATTTTGGATTTCAGCCTTAATGCGCGCCTCGGTCCCAGCGAAGGTGAGTTTCCCGCCGTCGGGCACGTGGTTGACGGTCTGCGAGACGAATGCCCTCCATGCAGCTGTCTCGGGTAGAGATTTGAGCAGAATCCACCCGAGGAACTCGTCATCGACGGCGCGAGCCATGCTCATCATCCTGAGATTTCCAGTGCGGATTTTGGCGATGTGGAGATCGAAGTCGCTGGTACCGTCCCACTTGGTGTTGAGCATGGAGATGAGCGTGAAGAAAGCGGTCGCTCCGACGTTTACTTTCTCGTGGGTCTTGACGATCTCATCCCACGTCTCCTTTGCCCCGGGGATGTGCGCGACTGGACATGAGGATCGAGTCCGAGATGAATTTGTGGATGATTCCACGGGCTCGAGCATCGCGCACGCGGAAGGAGTCGCGGATGGCGCTGGTGGATGCTGGTGACAACACCGTAGATGGCGGAGACGGTGCTGGACGACGTGGCAGCGGTCTCGGCGGCTGCCTGCGTCGCAGCCGTATCGTCCCCGCTGATGATGAGAGACACCTTCTCCCGAGCGAACTCTCCTTCCATGCGTATCTTCCACAGGTTGTAGTTCACTGGCCCCTCTAGCACAGGTGTCGTTTGGGTCGCTGTAGTCGCCATGTCTGATGTGTGACGTGGCCTGGTCGTTGCGGAGGTTTGCAAGTTCCTTCGGCCTGTTAGCTGAGCTAGGTGATAGTCCGGCAAGCACTGCGCAGGTGGACTGGCGTCGTACGAGGGCCCGTAACCTCTCAGAACCGGACGGGGTCACCTAGAAGAATACACGAGATGCTCAGCGTCGTGTGTGTTAACAACAAGAGCTCAGTTTAGTACCTAGAAGAATACACGAGATGCTACACATAAGTTAATATATATCCTTCTGAGTACAGACGGAAATCTCACCTCAGCGTCGTGTGTGTTAACAACAAGAGCTGAGGCAAGATTTGCGACGCGTGGCTTTGTGATCCCGCGCGAGTTTCCCCTTTGGGGTTTACGTCCATCTCGCTCGTCTAACCGTTCGTCTTGACAGATAGGACAACAGCCGCTTTCAGATTTATCGAACTCAAAGACCTGTTGCTGATCGAATTTCTTCCGGGCGAGATCGCTGAGTTGCGAGAAGCGGTTCGGGAGTGGGCGGTGGCGATGTAACGGACTGTTTCCCCTCTTCCCAAGTTTCCGTTGCATATGATACTCGCATTACACATACATTTCTTGCTCATTCCTCACACTGCTTACCAAACCCTCTTGCAAATCGAAATCTCCTCGCATAATGATACTCGCATCACCCATACTTACTCACTGTTTTTCCTCTCGCATGTCTTGGTCACATTGCATGTTCTCTTGTACTGAATTCAACTCAGCTGTAATCCGAATGACTTGATAAACTTGTATTACATTTGTCTGATTAGAAGTGACCTGCGTGCATAAAATACCCTTCGGCGTCCGATGGCATTATAATCTCCATCGCAATTTTCATGTCGAAGATAAGGCCTGCACCCGTTGATGCGGAGAAGAGGTCCGAATGGCGACGAATGAAGGCTTTGATTTTGGAAAACACTTCCTCGATCGGATTGAAGTCCGGTGAGTAGGGCGGCAAGAAATTCAATCCGGACGTCTGAATATGCAGTACAGAATCAGCTGTTTGCGTCCTCAAAAAAAAAAATGGATCACATACTGAAGCGCTCAGCGAGTTCCAGTATCTCTTCTCCATGGTGAATCTGTGCGTTGTCCATAACTAGCACTGACAAAGGACCGGGGAATGCGGAGGTGAGGGGCATCTGTTAACAGTTGAGTGTCAGATGTAACGATTTGGAGCCACGAAAACACTCACGACTTCATGTTCAATGAAGTCTAAATAATCAGCACGCTTCATGGAGCCCTCGACGACGTGATTTGCCATCATGCCGTCCACGGTGAGGAGGCCTGTCGCTGTCAGCCGTGTCCCACGCACAAATTTCTCCTTCTTCTTTGCTCGCTGTCCTTTCTTCGATCTGCCGTACCCATGGCTGTAAGTGCGGTCATTCTTCGATGTCTCGTCGAGGAAACCGAGGTAATCCGCCGGATATTCCGCCATTCGTCGCACAAAGTCCATCCGAACCCTCTCATTGCGCTCCGCGGCAATTCTCTTCAGCTTCTTCCGCGACATGCCGAGACGCTCCAATTCGCGAAAGATAGTGGTGAAATGCACGGAGATGTATTGATTGTGTTTCAGGAGGTTGAGCATCTCGTCGATAAACCAATCCAGCCGCAATTTGACCAGATTCAAGATGTAACTGAGGTCATCTCGCTGGAGAATCCGACGGCGTCCTGACGTAGTGCTTTTCGGTTTCTCTACCCACCCTGTCGTCCTCCACAGCTTCCGCATACGCCAAAATGTCGACTCCGAGAACCCCACGATCTCCAGAATATCCTCGAGTAGTAAGATGTCGTGTTCATACAGGTTCATTGCAGCCAGTTTGACCTGGGATTGAACGACGCGGCCCGGCATGGTGAGAGTATGTATACGCAATGGGAAAGGGCACAAGGTTTCGCGGGTGTGGTGGAAGGAAAGCGAGAAATGCGGAAGCGAGACTGAACCGAAGGATGTTCGCACATATGTAAGAAGCCCGTCTGATGCGGCGCTGCCGATCTTCTACCGAACGGATTTCGCTGATTCAAGTGCACAGGAGCGTACTTTACCTTATGAAAACGTGTTTGGTACCATCAGAAATGTCGGAAAACCATTCAGAGGAAGTAGAGAAAGCTTAGAAAGCCGAGACTCTCAAATGTTGTGAAATGTTTTATTTTGTCGCCACTGTCATCAATTATGCAAACGGCTGTAAATCAATAATTCTAATAATTATTTTTCTTAAATCTTCTTCATACCTCCCATTCAAGTGGAGATTAGGATACGGTTGATAGGGATGAGCCTGGATGCAGGGGTATAAATCTTCACGAGTAAAGTACCCAGAGACATAACACTGGAGGTGGCGTACCCCATTCATTCCCGGACGCGTCGTAGATCAAGGTGAACTAGCTGCCGGGATGTGGAGCTCGACGGCCGTACCTGCAACGAAGGCAATCTTGGTTCATATCGCGTCCACATTCACCATCACCCCAACAGTACACCTCAAAGCTTCTCGGCATTAGAGCGATACAAACGCAACAACACTGAGGTGTTCGCGAGGAAATACATCACTGCCGAGGATCTTCTTCACGTCATGCGCGAGGTGCGGAAGGAAGACTCGAGTGGCGCCAGCGCCGCATTCCGTAAGGAAGTGGTGGAGGAGCTCGAGAAGAAGGCACAGGCCTATCGTGAGAAGGTACGAGCGTCGGGGGAGAAGAAGACAAAGCGTGAGGCAACACTCCGTGCTGTCGGTGTTGAACAGGATCGAGCGGTGATCACCCAGATGACTGTCGTCCAGTTGAAGGCTCAATACGATGTATACAAGGTCGTCGTCAAGGACCCAATTATCCTCAAGACGACTCTTACCTCCATTCCGAGGCGCGCTGACAAGCTGACAGCTGTCCTTGCTGCTTTGGCGCGTTACGAAAGGTGAGTACAGTTGAAAATTGTTCTCGGAAATCAGATTCAACTTTAACTTCAGCTCATCATTGCCGAACGAGTCTCCCGTCGTCGACGCGTCACCAGCGGTCGAATCTGGCAACATTCCCCACGAATCTGCGGAGATTCCTGACCGTGACAGCGATGTTGATATCGAGATGGAAGCTGTGCGCCAGGATGAATTTGCGGGGGAGGCCGAAGAAGAAGAACTGTATCATTAGAGTAGTACCTGTATCAACGTGATTGAATGTATTTCTAGGCTCTTGTATCATTCCTATGGTCAGAATGAATTTTCAAAGACTGTTGGCCATTAAAACCCGAATTTGAAGCTGTATAAAGCTCACATGCCAAAGCCACTGTTTGACAGACTAGATTTTGTGGCTAAAAACATATTTCCCCGCGAAATCTAAGCGTAATTTCACGTTGTCGACGCAGTACAGATGTGGAACCAATCAGAATCTAATTTTAGCAGCGGACAAACAAGTACAACGGGCACACTGATGGGAAGGCGCAAGATTCAAACCATCCCCCTGGTTTACGAGTCTAGAGTACCAACCTTCGTGAACTCAGGATCCTGTTCTGATGGAATACCTTGAGGCCACGAAGTTCTTATCGCTGCTTTCATGAAGGCCCTCGGGGGCCTCGCCTCGCTGGACTCGCGCGTTCTCTTCTCAGGCTATTGGATCTTCCCTTGGCGCGCGCAAAACTACGCATGTACGATTGAGGACGGCTACGCACCAGCAGATTCAGTTCCAAGATCGCCATTTCTCCGCTCAACCTGAAGATGTCGTTGCAAAAAAATCCCGAATCAGCTGCCCGTCCCATTGGCGGAGTCAGGGTCGGAATTCTTGAGGGCCTTCCCGTGCCGTTGCTCTCAGAAGAGAACGACAAGCTTTCGGCAGGTCGGATTTTGTGAGTATGAATCTCCCGTCCGTACCCGCTCACGATTCCAGCTCGTTTGCCCCAGGCCTACCTCACTTCAGTGAACTGCTCGGCTCGCTGGACCCACGCCTAGCGCGCGCCACTATCGGATCCCGCATGCAGCGCCTTGGTACGGGCGTCGTCTCGATGTCGCAGCGCAAACCGCAGACCGCACTTACCATTAACAATGGCACGCAGAACTACAAATGCACGATGGAGGGCGACTGCGTCTTCCACCCTGCATTCGTTGTTGCTATGCGCAGATGAGCGCGGCAGCGTCGGCGGCATGGACTGGCAAGAGTCTACTCTATCTCCTCTCCATTGTCTTTCGAATCGCGCACGGGTCGCCGCTGAGGTAAGTAAAACTGAATTTCGAATATGGGAACAAAAACTGATAACCTCAATAGAACTGAGAATCTGAGATTAGGGACGGTTCGTTCCAGGGTATGTGATGTCTCACGACGCTCTGAGGCGAGCGTCGTCGAGGTCAAGTTGCCGTGTAATTCTTCACTGATCGGGTGATTCTTTTATTTAAAGTATACCGGGAATCTTCACAAAGATAATTGAAACAAATCAGATGCGTGTATCGCACGCCCGCGTCTGTTTCTTTTTTGTTTCCCGTACCCGTTCTAATCCCCTCTCGCTCCCCATCCCCGGCGTGCTCTCGTCACCCAGGGAATCTTCCTGAGGTATGAATTTATCCGTGTCCGCGTATCATCACGCTAACAAGCGTGAAAACCTTAGATGAGAAAATTGTCATGCGGAGGAACGAATGTTGAGGAGCAGGAGTGAAGCCTTGCGCAGCCGCAGGTAGAGGAGACTCTGGCATGGAATCTGATTTTTTTTGAGGGCGCAAAAAAGTTGACTCCGAGTGTTACCAGCGCGCATCGGGATACCGCGCTCAGGGGAAATGCAAATATCATTTGAAATTGCGGGTGTGCGGATATTCTGTTAATAGGAATTGCTTGACCATCGTATCTTTCCTTTCCCATGCCACCCCTATCCATTGAGTCTCTCTAACATTTTGACTCATACTAGTATCCTCAACAATCTCACAGCCAATTTAAGCTACATATCAGCCGCGCGCAAATTTTCATTCGATATCTGAACTTCCCGTAACCAGCGCCTCGAGGTACTTTTATTTCAGCATACCCGTTCCCGCGCCGGTTCAAATATCTATTCAGTCGCGACACGTATTGGCGACGTGCAATCACCGCGTGATGTTTGGCTTTCAGTCTCAGTGCTCTTATGAGCGGCACCGATGCATGCTATTCACACCGCAGCTATTTTCGATGCTTCGCTGCCGATACGAACTTCCCGCACCCCGCCTGCAAAATCAATTAAAGACTTGTACCACGAGGTGTGATCCCAGCAGAATAAGATGTGGAATTGAATGGCTGAAGTGCGACGGTAGCGCTGAGCCAATCGCAAAGTGCCTTCAAAGTAGACAACTGGAGATGATTGAAGACTCTATGGAGGTGAGTTTCAGGTGCGTAAAACATCAGAGATTTCTGGAGGGAAGGAAGGAAGTATATTAACCGTTGCGGTCCCTAAAAGAACATCATGGTACAGCCTGTACGGATACGCTACCGTCATTCTACGCAACCCAATCGATGCAACAATACACACGCGTTGAAGCGGCCGCATACCGTTTCACAAAACGACCTGCGAAGATTGGGATATGAATCTAGATCCAGTAACAACACTTCGCACACATGTTTGCAACACATTGTCCTCAAGTCGTCGACAGACTCGAAAGAGTGAATTTCCACCGAGAATGCAGCTCAGGCTTCAAGCCTGATTGGCTATAGCAAGGGAGCACGAACAGATTGGAAACACACACCCGCCAAACGTCCAGGACCCACTCCGTCTTCCCCGTCTCCGCCGACACGCCCCGCGATCGCGTCTCAATCCCCGTATCACATAAATCCCGCCCACGACGGCCTCCACGCCGCGATCAAGGAGCAACCGGACGATATACGCCGCGACGTGGAAGGCTTGAAGCCTGATCGGACATCGACGTCACACATCTTCCCTTGGACCTGGCCTTGACCTGGCCTGACGCTGAGATGGTTCATTGTCTAGTGAAGGCAGTCTCAGCGCAGCGATTAGAGCATCTCAGCTTGGCCAAGCTGCTTGCCTTTAGTCAACTCTTTGCTCATCTTCAAAATCACTCAACTTCCTCGACGTTCTTGTGGCGTGCGGTACACAGACCGTACACTGCGCCTTTCTCTCGTGGCGCCTCGGCACTGGAATGACACAGATAGGCAGGAAGCAGACGGACTGAAATCTACAAATTGAAAATGCCATAGCCGGAATAACAGCGGGAGAATATCACGATCGGAAAGATGAATAGCCATCGAGTAGGACAGATTCAGGCATGTATGCTTCTGAGTATAATGGCGCCAGATCATCATTCATCAAACAGGACTATTCCATGGAGGCAAGAAGGGTTTCCAGACAGCCGGAAAATCAGCAGTAGTGCGTCGAAACACTGAGATGTTCGTCCCAAGATCGCGGAGTCGATTGGCAGCCCCCAGTATTCTTGTGGGAAGACGTGGTTGCTACGACCTCAAACAACTAGATTTTTATCCGGATCTCATCCCTCAATCCTCTTGATTCAGAACAATTATACCCTGGGAAGGCGACTTCTTCCAGCCAGCGATGAATTGATCGCCAATAAAAAGACCAGTACTGTTGTACGAATGTATTCTACTTTCTTGTGCTTGTTCTCTCGGCTCAACTATCCAGAATGCCGTTTTGGGTGGAACACATCCGCTCTTCCGATTATTGCCTTTATGCGCTTTACCAACTACCCCGAAGACGCCATCCAGTCATATATTTTGTTTTTCCAGGCCGAAATACTGTCTATTCTCGGTCTTTCTCAACCACCGATATATCCTAGCTGGATGACCGATGACCATACTCCACTGGAATTCAGTTTAGTTCTCGGCAAATCTGGCGACACTTTGATTCGGTTTGCTATCGAACCTTCCGCATTGCCACTGGCGGGCGATCGTTCAATCAGGACCCTGCGCAACCTTCTGCAGCGTCTTTCATCCTCTTTGATCATGAAACCTGACTTCAGTCTCGACTGGTTCGATATTTGTGCCCAGGAGTTGCTTCTGGCGGACACACTGCATCCGCGAAAGGATACCGGCCAGCCGTTGTCCGAAACCTTTATCGGTACCGTTCTAAATTTCGTTCATGGATTGCGGTACCTGATAATTGTCTAGGGTTTGATTGTTCCCATTACTCGGCTGCCATGAAGGTTTACTTTATGCCACGCGTCCGTGCTTTTGTCACGAAAGAGTCGCCGGAGGAGATGATGACGAGGCTGACGTCTCGCCTGGGTCTCGACAAACCTTGGGCAAAAATCATTCAATTCCTTTCGCGACTCCTCCCGGGTGACAAACCGGAAATTGAGATCGCTGCGGTTGACTGCGCGCCGGGCACTCAAAATCGCCTCAAAATTTATTTCCGGACCGACCTTCTATCCTATTCTCATATGGAATATCTTCTGACACTTGGCGGCTCACTGGCCACCGCAGATGTTTCTACGGTGCGAGTTTTGTGGGCCGCCTTGACCGACGGAACACCCGCCGGGTCATCGCGCTACTTTCGATCAGGCTTGATATATTACGAGTTGCGGCCAGATCAAGACAGCCCATCCTCGAAAGTCTATCTTCCGGTTCAACGATATTTTTCAAATGATTTGGCTGTCTCGAAGGCTATTTCAAGACTCGATCACATTTTCTGGCTTTTCCGCAGCTAACCCGTACCCTCGTTTTGCGCAAACAGTCTTGTGAGTGACAACAATTAATTGTGTATAAAGTTCTTGAATCCTGCCCTTTTAGTTCTCACCGAGCGCTGTCGGCGCGTCCTGGGATACACACCTACGTGCGTTGCACTGTGAAGCCTGGTGGAGGCGATATTTCACTGTACTACAACCCTGAAGCATTTGCACCCGAACGAACTGTGGGTTTACCCAGGTCATTCGGTACGTCCTCTTCTATATTTCCGATCATTTCCGAAAGGAACATCTCTTTTTCTCCAGTGCGATCGCTTTTAAGTACCCACCCATCTTCGCCTGTCGATGCCCAAAATTTTGCGGCGCTCTGGGTTCGCGAATGGGGTTTACTCGTTACGGGCAAAAAAGATGCTGCCTTTTGTCTCGCTCCGAGCTGTTGCCTTAGAGATCTCCTCGTTTTTTCCTCCACCTTCCGCATGCTCGAAGGAAGGGACAATGAGTTGAAAGACCTGTACGCTAATGTGAGTAAAGAACCTCACAACGACGTCTGGGAGAACACGAGTCAAATTCACCTGTACGCTAATGTGAGTAAAGAACTATTCGTACTGGTAAGTATGAGTCGTATGGATAAAGAGGAATAAAAATGTACCCTCACAACGACGTCTGGGAGAACGCGAGTGAGGATACAACCGGCGCGTTCGTCACGGTATATCAACACACGTGACGTAACACGACGTGATACGGAATTACGCTATTAGTATTAGTCCATGTTGTCCAAATTCACCTTCCTACTCACCCCCACAACGTGGACGGCAGTAATTCCACCCCCTCAAAGTGCACCCCCTCAAGCAATGCCGAGTCCGGATCGATGGCGAATGAAGGCAGGATGGGGTAGCACCTTCGTGAGAGTGTCGGCAGTATTGTCGTCGGTGGGGACGCGAAGTAAGCGAATCTTGTCCTTGTCAACGCAGTCACGGATGTGGTGATATCGTATATCGATGTGTTTCGCGCGGATATGGAGGGATTGATCGTTCGCAAGGACTATAGCCGAATTGTTGTCGCAAAAGAGAGTCGTAGCTGAGTCGACCGGCACAGTTAGACCACGAAGGAGCATTCGTAGCCAGCACGCGTCCTTCGCGCCCTCGGAGGCTGCAATGTATTCGGATTCGGTCGATGAGAGGGCAACGACCTTCTGTTTCCGCGAAGCCCACGATATGGCGCCTGATCCCAGAGAGAAGGTGTATCCCATGATAGATTTTCGACCGGTGTCGTTCGCATAGTCGGTGTCACCGTGTCCGACGAGTGCAATGGGTTGTGTACCGCCCAGCGTAAGAGACATCGACCGGGTTCCCTTGAGATACCGTAGGACGCGGATGGCCGCTTGCCAGTGCGCCGTGCCGTAGCAGTCAAGGAATCCCGAGAGCTTGCTAATGGCGAAAGCGATGTCCGGGCGAGTTCCCAGGGCAAGATACATCATCGACATAACAAGGGATCTGTATGGCGTCGCTGCCAGGCGTTCGGAGTCCTCGCGCGATAGTGGAGGGGCGTCAGAAGCAGGTCGCTGGAGGTCGATCCTGTGCTCCATGGGAGTGCGAGGTGAGTCAGCGTCGGTTTGGAAGAATTGGGAGACGAGGCGGTCAATCAGAGCCGTCTGCGACAGGGATATGGTTCTGCGCTCGGGGTCGCGGACGACGTTGATACCGAGGCAAAATTTGATCTCGCCAAGGTCAGATATCGCCCATTTGGAACGCAGCTGACTCTTGAAGAGATCGTTTGCCGACGCGTTGCTCGCTGCTGCTACCATGTCGTCGACGTGAATCGCGACGAGGTTCGTCGTCCCGTTAGCGACCCGGACGTAAACGCACCACTCACACGGCAGGCGTCTGAATCCCCATTCAAGCATCGCCTCGTGTAGAGCGCGGTTCCATGCGCGACCAGCCTGCTTCAATCCGTACAGTGCTTTGACTATCTTCCAAAGCCATCCCTCCTTGCCTGGCTCCTCGAAATGCTTCGGTTGGCGCGAGTATTGTACCTCGTCCGGGGGAAGGGTCGTGTTGAGGAATGCGGTCTTCACATCAATTTGTTGTACGTCCCACCCCCGAGACGCAGCAACGTGTAGCACGGTGCGGAAGGATTCGAGATGCGCTGTGGGTGACGTTGTCTGCTCGTAGTCGCGGGCCGTATTTCAGTCGACATCCCAGTACGCAATACCGTACCTTGTTTCACACAACCTCCGAATTTTCGTTACGCTTCCGCGTATATACCGCCTTCAGATCAAGGATGGTCTTGCCATATGGAACGGACGTTGGCGGGACCAGTTCGTAGACGCCGAGGTCCTTCAGCGCCTTGAGCTCCTCGCGCGTGCTGTCAATCCAGGCGGGTGCGTCGGGTGCAGCCATCGCTTCGCGGTAGTTGCGGGGATCATCAGGGTATTCGACGTTTATTGGGTTCTCTGCGAGGTACGAGGTCAGCTGCGTCATCAGTGCGGTCTCGACTCCGTCATCATCCTCCGGCGATTCCGCGACGGTGTTCTGAATATTACGCAGGATATCAAGCTCTCCGTCGTCATCGGCGTCCTGGTCGACGAGGTGAACTCGCGGGATCCGTTGTCGTTCGGAGCGACGGAGGGGAGGGGGAGGCATCGGGACTGCCGCCTGCTGGGGGATTGCCTGCAGAGCAGGGAGTGCCCCAGCAACGTCAGGGATTTCCTGCTGAGCAGGGAGTGCCTGCGTCTCGGCGGTCACTGTGATACCAGTTGGAGGTGGGTCGATGAATTCGACAGGGTCGTTGAGGGTTGGGAGAGACGACGTAGACATGGTAGGGTCTGGGGAAGGTTGGTCATTGGGAACGGACGCGGCAGCCTCGGTAGGGACCGAAGGGCGAGCGAGGCGTTCAGCGAGTAGATCCTTGTCGTAGTGGACGTCCTCTGTTTGACCTGATTCAATAAAATGCACGTTGCCTGAGTTAAAGATCTTCCCCGTGGAGCGCTGCCAGCATCGGTATGCCTTGCAGTTGGGTGTATAGCCGATTAGGACACATTCGATGCTGTGTGCGAAAGCTTTGGGATTGTGAGCCTCAATGAGGACGAACGCGCGGCAGCCGATCTCCCGTAGATGTCCCAGGTGCGGTTTGACTTTTTCAAAACCTTCGTGAGGCGTCTTACCGCCCAGGGCTCTAGAGGGGGTTCTGGCATGAAGATATGCGGCCGTAACACAGAATTCGTCCCAGAGGTTCGGTGGCGCACCGCACTCAATACGCATGGCGCGGGCCTTGCCATGAATTGTGCGATGGAAGCGCTCGACCTTGCCGTTTACTTCGGAAACGTGGGGAGGCGTCCAGATGATGGTAATGCCGTGTTCGCGACACCACTTCACAAATTCATCGGACTTCAGCTTGCCGTTGTCGACGATGTAGGTCCCGACGTGTTCCCCGGTGCGATGTTCCGTCTCAAGCTGCCAAGCGCACAGGGTTTCGAAACATGAAGCTTTATTGGGAACGGGGAACGCCCAGCCACGCGTAGAATGGGCGTCGACAATATCGAAAGTATACTTGTTTCCACTCCGCGACTTCGTCGCAATCCGCCCACTCAAATCTATATGCACCCTCTCCAATATGCGCGTCGTTGGTCGGCCTTCACGCACTCTTGGCATGTTGGTGCGAGCCTGTTTCCCAAGAACGCACACGTCACAAGCTGGAGCGGGAGTAGACGGATCAAGGTCCATACCATCAGCGTGGTCGTTTGTGAATAAATCGGCGACGGCTTGGTGATGGGCGTGGCCAAGGCAGAGGTGCCAGTGGCGGAGATCGCGAGCGGAGATAGAGGCGGGTGTTGGCATACGAAGGAACAATGGAAGAAACGTTGGGAGCGAGAGAGATGGGACGTGTGTGCAAGCGATAGAGGTTATGAGATGGGTGGACAGAGCCGGAGCAGACTACAGTGGTCGATGCATCCGTGATCCATGCAGACTTATTATCGAAGTGGAACGTATATTTGTTGGCTTGGCATATGCGAAGAACGGAGAGGAGGCGGACAGATGCATCGGGGACGTATAGAGCAAGTTCTTGCGTGAGTTTGTCCGTGACAATGGTCCCGATGCCGAGGGCGTTGATTGAGCTATCCTGGAAGCCCTTGATGGCGCGCGGCGGGATCGGCGTGAAGGTAGTGAAATCGTCGCGACATGGGGAGATGTGAACATTTGCTCCAGTGTCAGCAAAGAGCTCGTAGGTACCCGTCTCCGCGCTCAACGCCATGGGCGCGTTCCAGTCGATGGAAATGCGCAGGTCCTCCTCGGCGAGCCATGCTTCAAGTGCGAATACGGGGTCGGTGCCAGGGGGTATCGCGTCGGTGATCGGCCCATCGGCAGCATCCGCGAAGTGCACAGCAGGGGGCGCGGGAGCGGGTGGCGCGGTGGGAGCGGGCGGAACGACGGGAGGGGCAGCGGCGGCAAGGTAGTGGTCTGTCCCCCCCAGGGTGATGTACGCACGCCCAGTGTTATCGCGCTTGACGTGCGGCACCTTCGGAGGCCTCAGGGTCAGCTCGGGAATCCCGTTGTCCGCGCGGTATTTCGTCTGGGCCTCTCGCACGGTCTTCCCCGCCATACCACCTCCCGCGGTCGTACAATAGGGCCACGTGTGCGTCGCCGGCTTGGGACACACCTTGTTGCTGCAGGTGGTCGTAGTCGAGGCCGCAAACACTTCACCGCCAGTGGACGCACCGGGTCTGCATTGTCTCGCGTCGAGCGCCGCGATGGCCATCACTAGGTCGAGGTTGGGTTGCGCAAGGAGGGTGGACGCGATGGTGCTGTGGTTTGCCTCCAACGCCGAGATGATACCGCTGAGCAGGAAAAGCTCAGGGTTCGGTGTGCCGCACTGCCAAATCGCCTTGTTGCATTGCGTAAGGAGCGTGGTCGTCGCGGCAAATGTTCCGGGGTCCGAGGCGTAGGAGATATTGGCGAATCACTTCAGGGCCGAGATCTGGCCCGCTGGACCACGAGTGAGATGCCGGTAGTGAAGTGTTGCCCAAATGTCCGCTGCTGTTTTGCAGTGGGCGATATGCGTACGCTCGGTGACCGTGAGCGTGTCGCTCAGGAACACCCGCACAACCCTGTCCGTATCCAACCAGGCACGGTGGTGCGCGGGATACATCTGGAACGACGGGCAGGGGTTGGGATCCTCCTCCATGGACTCCAGGAAACGTGCTGCACCAGGAATCATACCCAGCTGGTTCTCCACCTTGGTGGAGTACTCCCGCCAGTTGTCGCGCACGTACACAAGCTTCTCCTTGTCCTTCCAGCTCGCTGTGGACAGCGGGAATACCCTGGGGACAGGGCCGACCGCCGCGATGTGCTCCGAGGCCGACGTGGGGATATGATACGGTGGGTGGGTGTGGTACAGCAAGGCAGATGGCAGTTGATGGTAGCTGGGAGGCACAGGGGCACGAGGAACGACGAAAGGGGCACGAAGCGGACGAGGGAGAACATTCGAAGGAGGTGGAAGATGCGGCAAAGTCGGTGCGAAGGGATACGCGGGATACTCCTGCATCGCGTGCGATGGGCGAGGAGGAACCACAGTGTGAGGACGGGGTGCGCGCAAGTCGGGTGTGGCGGGGAGTGGTCGACCCGCCGTGTTAGACTGGGACCCGCTCATCATCTGCTGGGACCAAGGGTTGAAGGGGTTCGATGCAGACAAATACATGGACAGATACATGGTGTGGTGTCGCAAGAAAGATTGTGCGCGCGCGGCGCGGTGTCGTCAAGATAAAAGAGAGTTGGCTTGCTCGCCAAGATCGTCGAACACGGGCAGGGTTCCAAAAGCTTGTTGTTGGTAGATACAACGGCGAGTCAAATGCCCATAACCAGTTGAAAGACCTGTACACTAATGTGAGTAAAGAACCTCACAACGACGTCTGGGAGAACGCGAGTCAAATTCACCTGTACGCTAATGTGAGTAAAGAACTATTCGTACTGGTAAGTATGAGTCGTATGGATAAAGAGGAATAAAAATGTACCCTCACAACGACGTCTGGGAGAACGCGAATACGCCGGCGCGTTCGTCACGGTATATCAACACACGTGACGTAACACGACGTGATACGGAATTACGCTATTAGTCCATGTTGTCCGAATTCACCTTCCTACTCAATGTCGTCCACCACTTGCGATCAGCATCAGCTATTTTCTATGGCTTCAAGACTCTCGGACAGGTCACGTTCAAAGTCGTAACCGATGCCATGCTTTTGATTCAAGGTCGCATGCATTTCGAGGACGATGATGCCACTTACACCGCCGTCTTTACTCTTTCGTCGAGTGGTAATAATCCCTGGCGATGCTGGGCATTGCTGACCGTCCTCGACGGACTCAAAAAATCTGGTATTCCTCCCAGTGTCGGCAGCCGGGGTGTACAGTTTGATACAGTGATTATCGGTGCCGGTCAGGCGGGATTGGCGACCGCCGCCCAGTTACAACACCTGGGACTAAAAACCTGCATCATTGAGCGACACAGGCGAGTCGGCGCCCCTTGGCGGAATCGGTACAAGTTTTTGCAGTTCAATACTCCTAAAGATTTCAGTCAGTCGGCCAAAGCTCCCTTGACGCGAAAAGATTGACTGACAGTGTTTAGGTCATCTTCCTTACTTCCCGTTCCCCGACGGCTGGTTAATGTTCCCTTCCGCCACGCTGGCTGCAGATCATCTGGAAAAGTACCCCCAGATATTGGGATTAGACGTACGAACCAGCACAGAAACCATTCGTGCCGATTATACCGAAGACAAAAAGATGTGGACCGTTCGACTTGAACACGAGGATGGTTTCCAGTTCACACTTACTAGCAGCCATCTCGTTGTAGCCACCGGCGTAGACGCTCTGGGTGGCCAGAAACCCCGAATTCCTCAGCTGCCTGGACTAGTACGTCCTCTTGCCAATGGCATGCACTTCAAATGGCTAATCTTCACATCACACAGGCCGATTTTGAAGGGACCATTCTCCACTCCACTGCCGTTCGTGATGTACACCAGTGGATCGGAAAACGTGTTGTTGTTTTCGGAGCTAGTTGCTCGGGTCATGATATCTGCATGGCACTCTCAAAACAAGGGGCGGCCGAAGTCACAATGATCCAACGCTCTCCAACCGCTGTCATCTCGCGCGAGGTTTTGCTCAAATTATTCCCTGGTGAGAATTCCATCTCTGGCTTATCATACTGAATTAATCTCGGGGGTGTAGACATGTACACTGGAGAAAACAGGCCGCCAATCAATGTTGCAGACCAATTTTATATTGCATTACCGACACCGGTCTCCAAAGTCTTGAGAAGTGCCATGATGGAAAAGCTAGCTCTTGTGGACGCGCAAGTGATTTTTGCTTGTGTTTCTTCACCCGGCTTATCATATAGAGAATCTCAGAGATTTACACCGCCGACTTCAAAATAGTGGCTTTCAGCTTCCCACTGGGGAATCTGATTTCATTGAGCGGCTCACTGTCCGCCGTGGTAAGTTCATTTTTTTTTTTCGCTCTCATTCTAATTTTCCGCGAGCGGATATTACATCGACCAGGGATGTTCTGAATTGATTGCAAATGGCAGCGCAAGTCTCTCTCACCTCTCCTGATGTTTACAATTATGTTCCTCATAGATCAAACTCAAGCCATACAACTTATTGCAGTCGCTTGTTCCAGATGGAATCACTTTCACCGATGGCTATAAACTGTCCGCCGATGCCATCATCTTTGCCACTGGGTACGCAGAATAGTTCTTACAGTAGCATTTAATGACCTTGGAGTCGCCGATAGATTTGAACCTGACTCTAAACCTGCGGCCTTTTTGGACGAGACTGTCTACAACAAAACAGGGAAAATTGGAGGAATGGACAGTGAAGGGGAGACCATAGGTCTGTGGCGTCCGTCGGGTCGTGAGTGAAGTTTGGACTTCTTCCACACCATTTCTCATGGAAGTTCTAGATGACCATCTTTGGTTCGCTGGCGGAGATTTCTTTAGCTGTCGATTCTACTCTCGCTTGCTAGCTTTGCAGATATCTCGTGTGCAGGGTCCCTCCTCCAGTGCCTGAAGGATTTGCAGAGTTGACCGAATCTATTTGTCTAGAAATGCAATTATTTAATGATGTGCCTTCTATGGCGGTCGGTTGGCACTTTTAATATTTCCCGGTATAATAACATGATTTCACACTATAATTGTACTTTTGGCTATGAAACTGAGTGCCCCTTATAATCTTGAAGGAATCCCGCTGGACTCTAAGAAACAAATGTTCTGACATATATATTCTGGAACATTAGATAGGACGCTGGACCCGTCCAGTATGTTCTTTCCGGAATAAGGAAGCTGTCCCAATTCTAACGGAAAAGCGTACTTGTCAATTGCAGTCGACCGCGCGCTGAAGCCGAGGAGAACGCAACGTTCTACCCATCGGGCGTCCTCCTTACTGACGATCGCTGAGTTGTAGCCCTCTTCGGACATCGAGTCGTCATCGTCAGAGCCCGTGTTGGAGTCTTTTGAGCGTCCACTTTTTACCGAGTCCAAGTCCGAGTCTTTTCTAGGCTCTGCGAAACGAACGCCGCAAGTGGGACCGCCGCAAACGGCGCATTGTATGTCGTGGCCCATGGGAGATCTGGACTTCAGATTGTGGTAGTGTCACAGTCGTTCCTACGCGAGTCGTTGGAAAAAGCGGCTGAGTCCGCGATCGAAGAGTTGGACCAAAACGGAGGTCTGGGCGGGGTCATCGCCATTGACAATCTCGGAAATGGTATGTGCGCAAGTATTTCGCGTGTCAAATTTTGCGGCGGTGTGTTTTGTAAATTAAATAATATTATGCGGGCGGGAGAAACGCGCCCCAAAGGAGAATCGACAGGGCGCCCCACACTACGCTCCAAGCGACCCATGCACGTCCCCATTTTGGGTGTTCGAGCAGGAGCCAGGCGGCGGCCCAGTAGGTTATGGGCATGGACGCGGCGAGGCGGAGGACGATCTGGGTGTGGGACGCGAAGAGGAGGATGGCGCACATGAAGAGGGCGTGGATCGCGTGGGGGGCGATGGATGCGGAGAGGAAAGCGCGGCCAGAGTCTGCGGGGGATTTTATCCAGTGGCGGAGATGGTGGATGCTGAAGGTGGAGATGGCGAGGAGCGGAGGGGCAGCGATGAGGAAGTTGGGAAGCTGCTGGAGGGTCCAGTAGCGCAGGAAACCGCTGTTCCAGTAGCGGCTCTGGACAAACGGATAGATGAGCGGGAGGCGGCGCGCGCACCATTGGGGCGCGTCTGCGGCAGAACAGAACGCGAGGTAGGCGGCGTAGTTGTGGGCGATAAAAGGCACAAAAGGCAGCGCGGACAACAAGATGGTGCGACTGGGGTGAATCTGGCTATGTCGGCAGGGTGAAAACAAAAAACGAAACGCACGAACCGGCTTGCGTTGGATAAAGGGTTCCACGAGGAGGCCCCAGATGATAAAGCCACTCAAAAGGAAGCCGTTTGAGCGAAATGTGGCAGCCAAAGTAAAGGCTCCCGCGGCGGCGAAGTAACGAGACTCTGCACAATAGAGCATGCCCTTGTAGGACAGATATGTGAAGAAAGGCTCGGAGTATGGCGCGAGAAAAAGGGTGACAGGGCTGCTGGGAAGCAGGGAGAGAATCGCAGCGAGTCTGGCGAGAGCTGGGGACCCGAGGTGGTGGAGAGACAGCCTGTACATGGTGGAGGACGCGTCATATGCAATTAAGAGCGAAAGCAGGGTCGGGGCGAGGAGCGACAGAGAGAGGACAAAGTGGATGCCGGGGAGAAAGGCCCACTCGTGTTCGTAGACATAGCCTCTGCGCGCAATGTGGACAAAATGGAGGGCATCCCAGCGCAGAAGAAGGTGGGATGTAGCCGCGTCAAAGGGAGGAAAAAGACGCGCGAGGAGGAGACCAGTTGCAGCAAGACGCGACACGACAGTCAGTAGCAGCAGCATTCGATTGGCATCATGTTGGCTCTGCTTGTCTCTTGCCACCACCATCCACTCCGTTAGACGCGTACTCGAGATCGCACCTTGACCAGCACATGTCATGCCTTTCTCTTTGCCCTCTCGTGGCCCTTGTTCTTCTCGCAGAGCTCACGGCGCGCCCCGAAGCTACTTTTACTTCCGCGCACATCGCCTCAAGTTGTCTATTCTCCGTATCTCTTCACACTTGGTGCTCCTCTGGTAATATTAATACGTATTGCGTGCTGGTCGCTGCCTTGCGCGTCTCTTTAACGCATTTCCTGGTTACGCTGGTGCTTTATCCCTGTACCAGTCCACTCATCCCAATCTCGCCGACACCCACCCAGAGCCCTGTCGAGGAGAAAGCTCCCCACGATGGCAGCCCACTCGGACAGCCCAACGCGCGACGCTACAACACTCTAACGGTGTTCGATTGTATCGATACTCCGTAACTATATTCATTCAAGAATATCATCGTCAAAGATTGCTGTCAGCGCAACACCGTCTTTCTTTATAAGGCCACGATACAATCCGGAACTGTTGAGAGGCAGTGCAACTGTAATGCGGTCGGTCATGGGTTGATAAACTGACTACCATTGGCATCTTTCCGGGCCCATTGCGAAGCAGTGTAGGCGAGTCGGAAATGCGGTATGTCCGCTCCGCGTGTTTTCCGTCTGTGAACTCAGCTTCACTTGCGGTAGGTTCCTCCACTACTTTCCGACGCATGGGCCCGTGAAGCGTCATGACGTTGTCAGAGATTATCCTGAATTAGAAGAGTGCTTCAATAGGAGTGCCACTGCCAGCACGTCGGGCCATAAACGGGGCGCGGACGAACTTGGCCCTGGATCGAAAGAAGATGATAGCAGCAACAAACAGCCTCGCAGAGCGTAGTCTTGTGAACAAAGATACGAATAGATTCAAACAGCGTGAATCTCAAGCTCCGTCCTTTGAGGAGCAGCCAAGTAGACCTTGACTGCCTTATTTCGTTGCTTTGATTATAATATTCAGAGCGCAATGCTGACTCTGCGTGGCAAAACAGCGAATCCCCAAGAAGTTCTTGTTTCGTGCTTTGTGGGACCTTTGATTTATATGTAGATACTGGGATCATTCTACGAAGGTCTGCCAGCGTTTGCGGTTGATCTCGTCGTTCGAGGACTAAAGCCCAAAATCCTACTCGCAAGCTCTAGCCTCGGGCAGACCAAGGGAGACTGAAAGACTGGCGGAAAGGCCCAAGAAACGCGGTTCAAAGGCGAGAATAAGGCCGTAGAACAAGACTACGCGTCCGACGCGTGAAGGCAAGAAGTGAGCGGGGATTTCCATTCGACGGATCAAGGATAGTGATCTTGATCGGAGCGCCCTTCAGTCTTGACCTCAACCTTTCTTTCTTTCAATTGGGTCTGAGAATCGTCTTCTCATCGCCTGGTATAAAGCTTGAGTATCTGAACTCACCCCATTCATGGCCGTCCGAGCCCCACGCAAGGGCGAAAACTACGAGCTCAGCATCGACCTAAACAGCGGTTGGCCCGAGAAACGCAAGGATGCCATTAAGGTCTGCTTGGCTATTGCTTTTCCTCCAATCTCGTATTCTAATCTCATCCAACTCAATAGCGCACAATCGCGTCGATGACGGTGGGAAAGGGTGCGCACCGAGACTTGCTGCGCGACGACGTGTAATAACATGCGCAGACGTCAGCGGGCTCTTTCCCGATGTTCTCAAGGTGTGTACGCGTTTTTCTCTTTCTCGTGGGCGACTGTTTGACTCTGGCATAGAACATGCAGACGGACGACCTCGAGCAGAAGAAGGTCCCTCGTTCGTGCAAATTCAATATGAAACTTATTCAACGACTCGCAGCTCGTCTATCTCTATCTGATGAACTACGCCAAGACGCAACCAGAGCTCGTTATTCTGGCTGTAAACACCTTCGTCAAGGATACAGATGATCCCAATCCCCTCGTGCGCGCACTCGCGATCCGGACTATGGGTGTCCTACGTGCCGAGAAAATAATCGACTACTTGTGCGATCCATTACAGAAATGTCTCCGCGACGATAATCCGTACGTACGAAAAACCGCCGCGCTGTGCGTCGCCAAGCTGTATGACCTCAAGCCCGAGCTTGTACTCGAGAACGGCTTCCTGGAGCAGCTGCACGACATGATCGCCGACAGCAATCCCATGGTCCGTCCGGTCTACCTATGTTCGTGCTATTCAGCTAAACAACCAACAGGTCGTGGCTAACACCGTCGCCGCGCTGACCGACATCCACATCGCCGCCTCCGCTCAGCCCTCAGGCTCGAACCCCGACCCCGCGCTCTTCGTCATCACCCCAGCCATCCTGAACAAACTCTTGATCGCACTGAACGAGTGTTCCGAGTGGGGACGTGTTGCCGTACTAAATGCCCTTGCACGGTACGTCGCGCAGGACGAAAAGGAAAGCGACCACATCTGCGAGCGGGTCGTACCGCAGTTCCAGCACGCCAACGGCAGCGTCGTCCTCGCCGCTGTCAAGGTGCGCTCTCGTCTACGTTCCCATCCCCACTCTTACGCTCCCCGCAGGTGATCATGATCCACATCCGCGGCGTGCAGCGGGAAGACCTCATCAAGCAGCTCGTGCGCAAGATGGCGCCGCCGCTCGTGACCCTGCTTTCCTCCCCGCCTGAGGTGCAGTGGGTCGCACTGCGCAACATCAACCTCCTGCTCCAAAAGCGGCCCGAGATCCTCGCGAACGAGATGCGCGTGTTCTTCTGCAAGTACAACGACCCGCTGTACGTCAAGGTCGAGAAGCTCGACATCATGGTGCGCCTTGCGGCGGAAAACAATGTCGATGCACTGCTCAGCGAGCTGAAGGAGTGGGTTTTCGCGTCGTATAAATTTTGCGACAGTGTACTTACCGTACATGCAGGTACGCGTCAGAGGTCGACGTGGACTTTGTGCGCAAGAGTATCAAGGCGATTGGGCAGACGGCGGTGAAAATTGACGTCGCGGCGGAGCGGTGCGTGAACGTGCTCCTCGACCTCATTGGGACACGCGTCAGCTACGTCGTCCAAGAAGCCGTCGTCGTCATGAAGGTCCGTTTGTTCTTTCTCATCCGTTTGTCCCCTCATCCCATGCTCCCCGCAGGACATCTTCCGCAAATACCCCTCCACCTACGAAGGCGTCATTCCCACGCTGTGCGCGAACCTCGACGAGCTCGACGAGCCCGAAGCCAAAGCGTCGCTCATCTGGATCATCGGCGAGCACGCCGACAAGATCGACAACGCCGCGGACCTGCTCGGCGTCTTCGTCGACTCGTTCATCGAGGAGTCGCACTCGGTGCAGCTGCAGACGCTCACCGCGGTCGTCAAACTCTTCCTGAAGAAGCCCGAGGCGGCGCAGGGCGTGGTGCAGCGCGTACTGGACACTGCGACGAAGGACTGCGACAGCCCCGACGTGCGGGACCGCGCGTACATCTACTGGCGGCTGCTGTCGACGGATCCCGGGGCGGCCAAGGCCGTCGTGCTGGCGCATCGCCCGCCGATTTCGATCCCGCGGACGACGGTGGCGCCGGGGCTACTGGAGGAGCTGCTGGGCGAGATTTCGAGCCTCGCGAGTGTGTACCACAAGCCTGAGGAGACGTTCGTCGGGCGGGGCCGCGTTGGTGCGGACTCGGTGCGCAGGGGCGGGGAGAATGAGTCCGTTCAATTCTTTCCTTCGATCCCAGCATATTTTCTGACGCGACAACGCAGCGACGCCTTCTCGACTCAAAAAGCGCTGCAGACCGTCGCGCAGGGGCAGCAGGCGGAGAATCTCCTGTACGCTGTTTCTTTCACGCATATCTCCTCAATACTGACATCTCTGCAGCGATTTCGACGCAGAGCCAACGGATGGCGCGGCGCCTTCGGGGCTGGCGGCGACGGAGATGCTGGTGCAGCAGCAGCCAGCAGCGCGCAAGCTCGCGAGCGGGCTGTCAGAGAACCCACTCGACGACCTCGTGTCGATCTTTGGCGGCGCGGGCATGGGCTTTGGTGCTGGCCCGATGGCGGGATCGTTCGGAGCACCACCGATGCAAGCGCAATCACCGCCCCTTGGCGTGTCGCCAGCGTTTGCAATGTCGTCGCCGCCGCTAGCACCGCAGGCCAAGCAGCAGCAGCCGCAGGAGGATTTACTGGGACTGTTCTGAGACGGATGATAATATATAGAGCTCGAGGTGTAATAATATAATATGGATGGCTATACTGTACATCAGCCCTTGAACACCTCTTCCCGCTCCAGCACCGACTTTTCGAGCTTGATGAGGATGGTGGTGCGTGAGGGGAACTGGGCCATTGGCGTATTGTGTGCGGTTACCCGTGCGGGCTGCATGCAAGATGAGTGACTTTATACCAGAGCGGACGAGAAACCCACGAATCCCAGGCCGTCGAGCACGGCCTCGACAATGCCAGCAGTGAACGACGAGCAGCTGAGCGTGCTCATATCCTTCGGGACGGAGATGTACCGCTCGACGAGCGGGTCGTTGTCGATGATCATATACTCGTCCGCATTCTCCACGCTCTTCTCAATCGCATCCGCGGGCTTGCCGAACACCGCGCGCCAGACCTGCGTATGGATGCTCATGAGCGCGGGGAGGAAGCGGATCTCGCGCTTGGGCGCCTTGCTCGCGGCCTCTGCGCGCCACGCCATGAGCTCGAGCACGCGCGCGCCGATGCGGTACCCCAGCGTGTTGAGCCGCCGCTCGAGGTCGTTGATGCCGCTCACGCGCTTCTGCGTGTACTGGACGACTTCGGAGAAGAGGAAGGTGAAGGCCGCGCCGGAGACCTCGGTTATGCGCGTCTTGTTCAGGTTGCGGTCGTAGATGTTGGGGCGCACGCCCGCTGGGCGCGGGTAAGCTGGGGCACCGGGGGTGGCGGGGATGGACGGCAGGGAGAAGCGGGTCGTCGACGCGGTCGGGGAGAGGTGCTCGACGGAGGACGAGTGCGACGACGTCGAGAGCACCGAGACGCGCGAATGTGGTTGGGAGTAAGCCATGAATGATTCAGTATTAGGTCTAGAATAAATTTGTGTATTGGGAGACGGCAGAGTGTGTACACTACAGCTGCCCTATTCTCTGCGCCATTTTCTCCTTCACTGTCTGGTACGCGCTCATGATCGTCTGCTCGTTGATGATTATCTCCGTCGTGTCTGGCCGCGGCCGGCTCACTCGCGATGCAATGGCGGCCGGGTCCGTGTCGACGATAATTCTGCACCAGTGGTTAGAAGAGCACCGAGGGGATACGGACGGACGCACCCGTCGTCAATAGTCTCGTCCAGACACAGCAGCACCAAGTCGAGACTCTCGAGCACGCCACGCTTCTCGATCTGGTTCCGCAACAGCAGCGTCAGCGCATCGACGAAATTGTTCAGCGCCGTCGACAGCATCAGCTCGTTCTCGGACGGGCCCGCAATAAAGTACATGATGAGGTCCAACGAGTGCTTGTACACCGCCAGGTGCCCATCGTACAGGATGATGTCGCCTGCAGCGCAGTTAGCATTGCATACGAATTGTACAGCATAGCGCACTCACCTCCGGGCTTCTTCGTCTTCTGCCACAGGCCCTTCTCGAAGGCCTTCTGCTCCTTGAGCGTCAGAAACTCCTTGGACTCGCCGAGAGGATGGCTCTTGGAGCGGTAGTATTTTGCGAGGACGCGGCTGCCCTCTGTGTCGAGAATGATAAAGGCGTTGATGCTATACAGAGACAGGTTCATGCCCGACATTATTGGACCTCCCAGGACACGCTGACCCGGTACACGTCGCGCGCGGAGGGAATATTGGATGTGATGTGACGGCGCGTAACGTCACATTTTGAACTTCCGTTGTTGAACTTTCCGGCAGTGAGCACTAGTGAGCCGCCAGAGGTCTCCTGGTGACACACTGACACTACTCCCCAACAATTATACACGCTGGAGTGGCATGGCTTTTTTGAGACTCGCTCCTTGTTCACATCCCGAGTCCGCCTCCGAGTCCTCGAACGGCAAGCTCTACACTACAGCATAGGATAGGATACGATAGTTGCCGACACAAGGCATGGTACAGCCGTCGGACCTACAGATGTCTTATTACATTTTGGAGGGCGTCACGGAATTATAATCAGTCTGTATGCGCATGCATTGAGAAAGTACATATATTAGATACGCATCCACTCTCCGGACAAAGAACAGTATTCGAGATCAAGATGATGTCGCAGCCGGCACAAAATACGATAGATGTACGCTTCTTAAGCTTCATCGGACACTACGTTAAATTTCTTGCTGTCGGTCTGTATAGCATTAGCGTCGCTCTTTAAACATACATGACAAGCAGCGTACTGTGGTGGTGGTCTGCTTCAGCACGATGACAGGGCTGGGAAAGACGTGATTTGGGCGTAGACTCCTGTTTTGCGCGGATTCGCCAGGCATGGCGTCAAGTGAATACACTCCCTGCGAGTTCTCTCCTCTCCGACGAAGATGCTGCCTGGTGTTCAGAGTCGCCAGCATCGAGTTCATGTACACTGCACAAAGCCTTCAAAACGTGTCGCCAACAAATATATGTACATGCACTCACGCTTTCCGCTGAGTACCAATCCGAGGTAGAAATAGTATGTATTGGGCTGGACGAGGAACTACAGTCCAGGATCAACATTGATTGAGCTCAAAGCGCAAGAATTGCAAACAACATACCAAGATCATGTTGAACGCCGCACAGAGCGTGGTGAGAACTCCGCGGCTCACAGCGTTGATAATAAGTGTTGTAATAATCGACCTGGTGCTTTGACTGCAGGAATTAGTAGTATTCGTCAACGAGGGAGGGAACGACCACCAACACTTCGATGCCGCCTTGTCTTCCTTTCAAGACATGTGTGAGCGCCGCGGTAATCACGAGATCGCAGGCGAGAGTGGCCGCCGACTGTGCTGTCATGATTGCCTTGCTAGGTGTGAAACATACACAATACAAGAAACGGACGGTAACACTTGCCTTGGTAACATTTGCCTCGGAAGTGAGTACAGATTCGAGAGAGTGGTGGCTGATTTGTACTCTGGGGGTACAGTCCATCAAGCCTGACGACTCCAAAGATGTTTTTATTGACTTACGTGCGTATTGTTGTCGCTGTCGAGACGGGTCAGCGAACAGTTGCGAATGTGCGGTATCGAAAGTTCATACCTATAGCTGTAACTAACCATCGTGGTAGTGCTGTTAGAGATTGCGTACAAGACAGGCAGGGCGTTGTTACCGAGCGAGATTAGACCCAAGAGGACCTACGGCGAGTGAGAATAGCAACACTTTGGCACTCGAGACACACATACAATGACCAAAGAGACGAGCTTTCTCTTTGGGTTCACTGAGAAGAAATAAATGCTCGACAAAAGACGACGAAGTTTCAACGTACAGATGTAAATGCAACGGCCAAAGTACCTACGAACACGCAATTAGAAACCAAATGCAAGGTGAAGTCCGCTGTAGCCTTCACATTTGCACCAGAAGTGCGGACAGGTACTATAAGTGCATGAGATTCGCCAAGCGCAATAGTCGACCGGACTCGCTTACCCCGCAGGGCACCTGGGCCTTGGAAATACTGTCAAATTGCTATCATACAATACGGCGCACAAGTCATACCGCATCTTCCCTAGAACCGGCAGTTGAGAGGAAAATAGGAGCCACAATCCGGTGCGCACCAAAATATGACGCCGAGCCCGGCGAAGTTTCCAAACCCGTCGATTAGATGCAAATACAGGGCGGCAAAGTATAAAGTAATTTGCATAGTTTCGGAAATCCTAAGAGTGTCGTGAGTAGATACGCGCGAGAGGCGGCCCTTCACGCACATAACACACACGACCTGCATGGTGAAAGGTAAGATGCTGGTTGTTACGAGGAAAGGCATACCATCGTCTTGATGCCCCAACGGTCCTCGGGATACCAGTGGAAGTACAAGTATGCTTGTATCAAGCCCATTCCATAAAGGCTATAATCAACCTCCTAGTCGGCGCATCGTAGACTGTAACAAAAAACAACCTACAGTGTAGCGAGAAAAAAGGCGACAAATGCAGCACCATATGTTGGGTCGAGAGAGCTAGCCATCGGAGAAAGGGAAAGACGGAGCCGCTAGTTCATAGTGCAACCACGGATTTAAGCCAGCAAGAATATATTGGCTAAATCCAGCATGCATAGGCACAATTTGAATGCACAAGAATAGCGCAGAGAGACTCAAAGATGCCAACAGAGGTGTAATGGAGCTACTCAAACACGATGAAATAGTTCATCGGGTCCAAGCATTTAATTGCCCAGGCGTTAGGGCTTCCCCGTTGAAACCAGGATCTGAGTCGAGGAACTGTTTCACAGAGAAAGGAGTAGATCGCGGTGAAAATAAACACTGTGGTAATCCCGAATAGTATCATCGTGTCAGTTTCTATGGGGTGCCCGATTTCTGTTTCCGTACTAGGCCTAGGCCTAGGTGCTGTTAAGCGCAGTTCTGCGTCTAAGCTTGGCCGGAGAGATTGTCTACGTCAGCCATTCAAGTTGAAGCTCGTGTTGAACGTCGAAGCAACATGGACGATGAACAAACGAAGAGCAAACCTTACGAAATCGCCGATCAAATTGATCGAATCATCGCGTCACGGCATCCGCCGGCTTCTTTGCGCTCGCCTGGTTCAAACTTCACCAATTTTCTACTTAATTGACATCTGACTCTGGCAGTTACAGGCGGCTGGTGTCTATGGCGGTGTGTGGGAAAACCAAGGCAAAAGCTCTCAACTGGTGACTGAAAAGCGAGAAACGGTGGACACTGAGTAATCAACGGACTCGGAAACACCAGCACCCTGATTTCTGCTGTACTGTATCCTTACGGGGCTTTTGCTCTGTATTGCTACGTAAAAAGGGGGACCTTCATACGGTCGACATCAGGATTTGCTGATGAGCAACCTGCCACTACGCTTCAACTACTTCCGGAATGTAAACAGTCAACTGTTGGACGCCAGAGACAATCTGCTTCGTTCTTTCTTACCGATATACCCTAACTTTTCTGGCCAGCCATGATCTGTCTGGTCCGAGGCACGTCTAATTCATTTTCGGGCATATTGTCGATCGTGCTGACCTCCTATCCTCGACTTTGATTGAATTTATTCACTCGATGCCTCGACTTTCTAAGAGACCGGAACTATGCAGACACATCCTTTTGAGTCGTAGAATGCGAGACGAATATCCCGCCAGAACCCTCTGATGTCCATGCAGTTGTGCTTCTGGACCTGTTTGGAAGTGTTTGCGATGCACGACGGAAGGAAGGAAGGAAGTTGTATACCGGTGCGGTCCCGTTAAGGAACAACCGGGGCCCGTACTACATACAAGTATAGCATTGTATGCTACGGATATCCTCACCCTTTCACCATTTCACAACCTGAGTACCCCATCAAACACCTCCCCAGCTAGCTCAGTAATAAAAAAGCAAAAATACCGGTGGGTAAGTCGAGATGCATCCGGAGCCCCAGGGCGGCCTGGTGTCGAGGATTGAATACGAGATAAGGAATTTGGTGATTATTCTAAAGTGCTGTATGCATAGCCTGCAGCGTCCAATTTTTGGGAGATTACGGTGAATTTTGGAATGTGCGGGCAGAACCGGGGGATGGGAATACCGCCCTGAACGTCCCGAAGAGAAAGGGGCAAGGGGAATGCAGTCGAAAGCACGAGATGATATAACAGGGAACGGCCCCGCAGGCTTGTCCCGAACGGAATGGCTTTGAGAAAATCATAGCCGCCCGTCCGGTCCAACCCCACACTGGCAGATCCTTCTTGTGGAAGAAATCTGGCAGACCTCTACAGGAGAGGTCCGACAACCACGAAACAAGTTGATCTGCTTGTCCTCCGCAGAATGGAAGATTGTTCTTCTGTCGGGTTCGAAGTTGAGGCGGAAAGATGATATGGCCGGCCCGGGTGGGCGTGACGATAGCACCGCCGGCGTATCAGCCGCTTCCTCAGAGCTCTTGGTTCATCTTTTTCTGAACCAACTTGGTTTACTTCTTGCTCCCAGCAGATTTGTGCTCCCTGAAACCAAGAGGCACAAGTTGCGAGATGAACAGAGGTTTGATGAACCTCAAAGCACGAACAGCACACTAACGACTCTGCGCTATTTGTGTGCATGGCATTTCTGTATCGACGACTTGGATCTATCTGCCCATGATTTGGTCGGTCACACCGATTTACTCATTCCTTCTAGCATAAATACATGGCTGCATGACATGTCAACTTCAACCCCGATCCTCTATCTGCTTGACTATCGTCAGAGGTTTTCCTTCATCTCCCTTGCTCCCAATTCACTTGTCTTTCATAGATGGCTAGCCCCCTCGATCCAACGTATGGTGTTGCGTTTATCACTTTCTTCCTCGCGACGATGCAAGTTTGCTTTTGAACAACCATACTTATGATACAACTGGTCGTCCGACCCGCCCTGGTTCTAGCCTTTAAGGGATAGGTCTAGGACAAGTGGGGCGTCAATACGATGGTGTGCATATTTTTCAGGATGCCGACCAGCATCTTATCTTCCCTGTGTGCAGGTTGTGTCTCTTGTGTGCGCAGAGGATTGTCTCCCGACACGCATCTAGTACTCACAGATGTTCTTAGGATTTTCGAAACAATGCAAATTGTCTTGTACTTTGACGGCTTGTACTTGAACTTTATCGATAATTTCGGAAACCCCCTCGCACTCGATGTCATATTTTGGTGAGTGCTAAATTATCCTGGCTCTCGTTTTCACCTTTCAACTCGTGTTTCCAGGCAAGATGCAGTATGACCTTCCCTCTGTAGTGGTTGCCGGTTTGACACAACTTTTTCAAGGCCCAGTTGTTCTTTGGGGTGAGCGGGTCCACAAGTATTTGTTGCACTTCCCGAATCTCACGCACCTGCAGTACCTATCTACGTTTCTAGTGCAAATGTAAACACTAGAGCGAACTTCAAACTTCACGTTGGGCTGGACTTGGTTTCTAATTGTCCGATTCTAGGTAATTTAGCCACTGCATTTACGTCTGTAAGTTTGAACTGAATTGTTGTTCATTATTGAATATTAATCGTCTTCAAGTTCAGTAAACCACAAGGACAAGTTCATCTCCATGGCTGTTGTGCGTGTTTAGAAATACAATTGTTTGTTCTCTGACTGGCCTTAGGTGGTCTTGGGTCTCGCCTCACTCGGCAACGCTCTTTATCCGGTCTAATAAACACTATTCAACATCACCGTGATTAGCGACCGCCATAGGTATGGCATCCTGTATATACGCAATTATAGTTATGTTTCCATAGCCTTAACTGTGCGCTCGTAACATATCAGACACATTCTCTGGCCGGCGTCAAATAACCGATCATGACTTTAGGGTACAACTCGGCCGCTTCTCTCTCACTCAAGGCAAGCACCATTGTCCGTACAATTATTTGAGTCCCGTTTTACACCCACATAGCGAGTCAGTACAATACAAACGGCGTGCACTGTCGCTTGCGACATTGTGATCACCGTATCGCTCATACACACCTTGAGCCGGAAACGAGGCAGCTTCGATGCGTGAGTGATTTTTTCTGCCTGGTCTATACATTGAAATTCAAATAATTCTCGTAACGAAAGGACGAACTCGATGCTCACGACACATCAATGCTGTAAACCGCGGAGCTCTGACCGCGCTCTGTGCTGTTCTCAACATGATCAGGTCTGTCATTTTGCCCGTCCTCCACTTTGAATTGTTGAACTAGGATGTCTGTAGTTCCTCGCTAAACCCAATACGTTCTACTTCTTCATTGGTTTGATACTGAGCGGAAAACGTAAGTGCATACATACTTTATAGCAACATCCTTTTGGAGCTGCTATACAGTGTACATGAATTCGACGCTGGCGACTCTGAACACTCGGCAGTACATTCGCAACAAAGGACAGGACTCGGGGAGTATTTCCGCTCAACATCGTGTCTAACAAAGGATCTGAGAGTAGGGGTCCACACTCAAATCAGGCGAACACCGTGAACTCCGACATCATCGTATTGAAGCAGGCCACCACTACCACCCAGGTGCATTCGTTAATTATGCCCAAAGAATGGCTCTAATTTCAGACAGATAATTTCAGACAGACTGACAGCAAAGCGACCGATATGGGGTAGTACGGCCGCCGTAGTGTAAAACTTTACACTCACCATCATCATCGGTTTAAGATCTCCTCCACCTATCTTCTTTGTGTTATAATTATGTGGTCTGTGCTGGGTTCGTCTACAATGTAGGAATAAGTGTTGTATGCGAAGCGATATTTGAAATGAATCCACCGTGTTTGGTTTGGCCCGTGCACCAAATTTAGTTTGCCTCCGAATCTAGCGTTGAACGGTTGAATCTGTTGAATCGGTTGAAGTGGTTTGAAAATCTGGACCGCTTCCGAGAGCGAAAATCTGCGGCCTCTTCTGGTCTGGGGCGTTCAGTCGACTTCCATAGCTCCGTCATGCATAGCAAACACTTTCACTGAGCGGGTCTATGGTTAGATGCTGGCGGAATATCCGTCTCGCGCATTCTCTGACTCGAAAAGATGTGTCTGCATAATTCCGGCCGAAGTGTCGAGTCAATAAATCAAAGTCGAGGATGGAAGGCGATCGACTCGAATATACCAAGTTAGACATCCCTCGGACCAGGCGGGTCATGGCCCGCCAGAAGAGTTAGGGGATATCGGCAAGAAATCTCCCTCTTTATAAAATCCAGTGTGTCCGTCAGAAGCCTTTTGAACTCCGCTTTAGCCTATTCAGCCCCGGATCTTTGGGCCGTTTTGGCGCCGACTTGGAATCGATGCCCAACCGAAAGTTTAATTCAATTCCCCTTCTTCAATCGAAGTGGTGGGGTGCGAAGACCGCGCTCTTGTAAAGAAGCAGATTGCCTCTGGACCAACGGTTGACTGTTTAGAATCCGGAAGTAGTTGAAGCGTAGTGGCAGATTGTTTCCGTTGATTGTTGATTACTCAACCACCGTTCCTGGGGCGCCTTACGCGAGGCTCAAGTGGTATTAATGTAGTGGTGGGAGCGCTGTGGTACGACAGCGGGGATTGTATGAGCTTGAAGCTTGGATGTATGGGTCGAATTCAAGCTTATCCGCGGTCGGAGGCGCTTGTATTTTTCCCTGTTGTAAGTAAATTCTCAGCTGGGTGCCCGTTTTCGAAGATTGTGTGTCCTGGTATACTCACTATGCATGCCCTCTCACAAACATCGGTACATACATCTCCCCTGCATCGTACATGAACTTTGCGTTGTCAGCGGCCAGGTCCCACAATGCCGTGCGCACTGCTGAGGTGACAACAATGTCGGTTCCAGGAAAGCGGCGGATGCAAAGATGGAATGGCATGGAGGAACCAGACAGCCGTGCGACTCTGGACGTCGCCAGGTCCACGAGGAGACCGTGCGTGAACGTGAGCCGCGACACGCAGGCAAAATAAGACAGGCAGGGGACAAGACAGTCTCGCCCCGGCGCATCGCTTATCGCCCGCAAGAAGCTGTCGGTAATGACGCCGTTTGATTTGCCGGATTTCCCCCGCTGTTTGCGTTTGCACGGCTTCTCTGGAGCGTCTCCGACTTCCAGGCGTTCCAGTGCCGGGAGCAGCGATAAAACCTGCAGCAGATCGCTCTCCTCCAATGCGCACCTCGACTATGCGCAGGGTCCGGAGGCAGCTAGAAAGGCCGGAGCGCTCGCACAAGTCAACGAACTCGGCATGCGGCCACTGCAATGCGAGCTCGGGGTAGCCGCGGCACCCCATGACAAGGCGTTGTAGCTGGGTTGCGGTGACACTGGCAAAGATGCGCTCCACAATGGGGCCATGTCGCGAGCGTTGAACTTCGCCATCATCGTACAAACGTTGAATGCAGAAAAGCGCCCGACGATCGAGGGAAGACACATGCGCTTCAAGGAGGCATAATGTTGCAGAAAGGTTTGACAGTTGATGCCGAATGTGAGTTGCAACTCCGCTGCACTGGTAGGGCATGGCTGGGCCATCCAGGAGCGCAGGATGTTCGAAGTCCGCAGGACGCGAAACTGCGCATTCGAAACGACTGTAGGTGTTTGAGACTCAGAAATTTGTTCAAGGATTGCGAGTCCACGAGGGGCGCGACAATACAAATCTTCTCCAAGTGTGGAGCAATAGCGAAAGCCCGGATGGTTTCAGGATAACCTGAGATCGCGAGCCTGGTGAGACGAGACAATTTTCCCGTCAAGACGGACGTATCCACTCCGCGTAAGAACCCGGCCACTTGTACACGTTCCCATCGATGGGAGTGCTCGGCCAAGGACTCGAAGATGCGGGGATGGAATGGTGTGCTGTCTCTGACGACACAAAGAGAAATCGAGAGTGCAGTGTCGCGACTGCGTGCCAGACGAGTATTTATAGCGCGATCGTCCTCTCGAGCAATGCTGGCGTGTGCACAATGCTGCTGACCTCCACCGTAGACCAAAACGTCGAAGTATCAATTGCCATCCCATGCCACCGCGAGCACACCTGGGAAAGTATCAACAGGGGAGCATTAGCGATACGCTCGAGCTCCATTTGTCGATCCTGCGTTGGCGTAGATTCCCCAGGGTCCCAGAATTCAGGAGTGACCGCCGCGACAGCAGAGCGAAATATCTCTGAAAGAGTTTCGGGGGGGAGGGAATGGATGTCGCGGTGAGCCATGAAGAAAGCGACGAAACCGCTGTTGCCAAGATGCGTATTTGAAGTTTTCTTGCCGATCATTTCGGCAAACTCCAGTCTGATTCTGATCTATGGATCGCGTCAAACCGCCTAAAAAAATTGGAGAGATTCCTCGACATTCAAGAGAGTTGATTGAGTGCATACGTTTGGGATCCTTGCTGTGAGCTCATTGTACTTCAAAATTATTTTACTAAGTGTCCCTGATGCGCACCTGAGGGCTGAAGCACATGGTTGAACTCTGACCGCCCCTATTGTCTCCACCTGTGCCTGAGACACTCCTGACCGAGAACCCTGTCTTGATATCTCCCACCACTACATTAATACCACTTGAGCCTCGCACAAGGCGCCCCAGGAACGGTGGTTGAGTAATCAACAATCAACGGAAACAATCTGCCACTACGCTCGTCCGATCTCTGGATCTGACCCACTGGCAACGACACGTGCACGACTGATTGCCGATCATTTCCCCGTTCGGAATTCTCGATACAACGCAGTCAATCGACGCAATATAAGGTGAGGGGTCATTTCGAATATACAGATAAAATGTTAACTGTAGAATCTCATTCAAAGTAATGGTAGCAAGCTCCAAAATCATCAATTAGACCCCCGTCCGGGAGTAAATTAGCAAACAAATGTTCAATGCGGCGCGACATGATTACTTAGTACGGAAGATGCACCTTTGCAGCCAGGGCTTTTCATGTGACTATCCACAGAGGCCGCATTTGCCCCTAGTTTGAATATTTTACTACATTTCAGACACTTCAACGGGGTATTGTCGATCAACGAACTGTCACTTCTCGCGATCGGACTTTTGCCATAGCTGTAGACGGGAGGACGATAATATGATGTTGTAGAAGCTTCGTGTACTCGTCGGAAGGGGTATTGAGTGTATGCACCAACATTTGCCTGCTGTTGGTAGTTCACGGTGAAATCGGGCGGATTGAGGCGGTTAGGGAGGTGTGGATACAGCCAGCCCCAGACAGAAGGTGTTCAGGCAGGCAGAACCAGCAGGACACGTCATGGACGCGTCGTAGCGACTCGTAGGCGCAGTGGCGTGCAGTGATCAGTGGTTTGTTTGTGCCCAAATCATGTCCAAATATTTGGGGGGGGGGGGTCTCACGTGTTGATCATAGTGGGTCTGATAACGAGATCAGACGCCGCTTGACTACGCTTCAACTACTTCCGGATTCTTTAAACAGTCAAACCGTTGGTCCAGAGGCAATCTGCTTCTTTACAAGAGCGCGGTCTTCGCACCCCACCACTTCGATTGAAGAAGGGGAATTGAATTAAACTTTCGATTGGGCATCGATTCCAAGTCGGCGCCAAAACGGCCCAAAGATCCGGGGCTGAATAGGCTAAAGCGGAGTTCAAAAGGCTTCAGACGGACACTGGATTTATAAAGAGGGAGATTTCTTGCCGATATCCCCTAACTCGTCTGGCGGGCCATGACCTGTCTGGTCCGAGGGATGTCTAACTTGGTATATTCGAGTCGATCGCCTTCCATCCTCGACTTTGATTTATTGACTCGACACTTCGGCCGGAATTATGCAGACACATCTTTTCGAGGTCAGAGAATGCGCGAGACGGATATTCCGCCAGCATCTAACCATAGACCCCGCTCAGTGAAAGTGTTTGCTATGCATGACGGAGCTATGGAAGTCGACTGAACGCCCCAGACCAGAAGAGGCCCGCAGATTTTCGCTCTCGGAAGCGGTCCAGATTTTCAAACCACTTCAACCGATTCAACAGATTCAACCGTTCAACGCTAGGATTCGGAGGCAAACTAAATTTGGTGCACGGGCCAAACCAAACACGGTGGATTCATTTCAAATATCGCTTCGCATACAACACTTATTCCTACATTGTAGACGAACCCAGCACAGACCACATAATTATAACACAAAGAAGATAGGTGGAGGAGATCTTAAACCGATGATGATGGTGAGTGTAAAGTTTTACACTACGGCGGCCGTACGGTACCCC
>JARKIC010002134.1:0-75583 GCA_029378375.1 Mycena olivaceomarginata | reverse complement strand
GAGAAACAAGGAACTTGAAGTATGAGTTGAAGTCCAAGGCATAGGATATATGGATGAAAAAAATTGGGAACATATCCGAATGCAACACGAGAGTGGATGCCTATAGTCTCCACCTTTCGAATCTTCGAACAAATGGGCAGTGAACAACTTCCGAGCCTCAGTGTCATTGAAGTAAATTAAATGGATGTAATGAAAGCCATGTACCAGCATCTCGATCATGAGATGTCAGTGGCCCCCAGAGGGATTGGTTGAAAGGAAAGTAGGGATCTAAGTGCCCAGGTCAAATCATAAATTCACTGCATAGATGGACTGTGAATGTCATGGTGGATCTACTGACATAGATGCTTGGAAGTCAAGTTGAAAGCAGGACTGTAGATTACACTGAAGAGTCAAGGATGATAAGTATTCAACTTCAGAAAAGCATTAAAGGTCATCTGAGAATGTGAATAAAACAACATACCAGTATTCAGCCTGGAAAGCTCGAATCTATGTGCCTGGTTGTACTACCATTTTTGTGGTTTAATTCTCCACAGTGTGAAACCCACCACCACATGGCATCGTGCGAACAGACAGGTGTCTCGACATACTGCCCGAGAAGCTCAGCAAGCTCTCATGCATGCTGAATTGGTTGCAGACCTTGACATGCTTGATCGGCTTGGCATCCGTCTACACATGCCATGGTCAAGGCCCACGCAGAAGGTATTCAATGTAGCAGGGGTGTTTACAAGCCTCTCAGTGTCCAGTGGGGGGGCAGCACTTTGTCCATTGGCACCCCGAGATCCGAGCTGCATGGAGTCAACTGAAAGCCTGTGTCCAACTGAACAAGGAGAATGACCCAGAAGCATTGAATGTTTATGAAGGTAATGAGGCCCAACTTCGGGTGGATCAAGAACACAGCACTCGAAGGCAATGCCCACTTTGCAGCATCACCAAATGGATGGACTGACAATGAGCTCGGGGTGGACTGGATTCGCAACTGCTTTGTGCCGCATGCAGTGAAATGCTTGCTCGGTGTCTACAACAGCAGTACTAGTTTAATCAAGACCCAACGAGCAGAATGTGAGTTGCTTGATTAAGGCAAAAACGCAACTACTAACCAAATCCTAACTACTTTCCCCTTGAATGGTTTAGACTGTGCCCCGAGTACGGGTCTTTTGAACGCTTTAAAAGGTTCAAGGAGCACAGATAATCCAACAGAGGTTGCGAGGAACAAGCCTGTTTTAAGAGGTCTAGTCCGAAGTGCAAGGTTGATTTAGAGTATTAGACCTCTTTGAGCAATGCCAAACGAGTGCCTAAGCCAACAAATCGAGTTTAAAGCTTTAGAAGCTTGAGCCAACAATCCCAATCCTAACAAGGTGCCGTGTTCTCCAAATCCCAAATAATAAGCCTTCCAAGGCTACTGTAGTGCGGTGCCGTGTTCTCAATCCTAATAAGCTCTCTCTAGCTTCTTAACCGTTCCAATCCCAAGATCCCGATCCAACAATTGATATTGAGTACTGTGCAGACGAAACAAAACTTCTTAACGAAGTCAGTCCTGGGTGACAAGTCCCGAATCTCCGTCGTTTATCAAGCAATACCCGGTAAAGGCTAATGCTCTTAGTGACAGAAAGTTCAGTGCCTATCCATGCCAAAACCTCCTCCTTATATACTGTACAATTACGCTTACAATACGATGATTAGTCTACGCTGGTATATGAGTAAGGTGTCCGTAGTTAATCACGTGTGGGTAAATATATAGGATCCTCGTGTGTCGACCCCTTAATGCTTGAGTGTGTCCGGTGTGACTGCTCCTGTTCGATCGTGTAGACAGTCCCATCTTCTATCCTCTTGTCCCCCGTTCAGGACCTTCAGTTTTAGGTAGACGTAGGTACTGGCTCTAGCCAGTACCTTAATCAGCCCAAACCAAGTGGTTGTGGAGATATGCGAGTTACCGTCCTGGCCTGGTTCAAGTAACCAAATCAGGATGGCAACAATGATCGGATAGTTGATAAGCGAGTTCAACCACAGCCGGGGTAACCGGTTACTGTTAAACCCGAATCACCTGACCCGTCAAGGCTCTCTGTAAATCAAGCACAACAAAGCACTTGAACCTAATCAAGACCCCACAGTGGTCCCCAGATCATCAGAGAGGATGATTAATATTGCCCATGTTGTTTGTGGCCCCGGATGCCTTGATTAAGCAGTGATGCTTAATCTTGGCAATTAAACCCTTAATCATGGATGTCAACCAGTATGAACTTTCCAGTTGATGCATCCCAGGGACTTGATTAAGGTCCTCATGCAGGATCAAGCCCTGATTAGCCATATAGGACTTATGCTAATCCTTTGGAGCAGCGTGCTACGTGATTAAGGTAGAAAGAAATCAGCAAATTTGCTATTTCACCCATGGCCCGTCTCACGGCTTATCAGCAGTCAACCTGTGCTGATCTTTACACTGTCCCCACCCTCTTGCTCTCGCTCGTGCAGAGAATCTGGTGAGTGACAGCTACTCGTCTTCAACAACCACCTCTCACACACCTCCCCCGAATTCTTGAGTTATGTGCTCGATCATCGTGTCCTCCCACTCTCCCTCGAACTGCATACCAGCAGTGCAACTCAACCCCTCGATATTGGTGTCTTTAAAGAATACGCAAAGGCTTATGGCCAGTGTGAATGCCATTTGCAGCAGGTGCAGCAATCTCACCAAGCGTGACTTCCTAAGGTTTGTCGGACTGCTCTCCTTCTTTTTTCGTTCTGCATTCATGCAACTGCAGCATTCCTCTGGAAGCTCGCGAAAAAGTGTTCACTCGGACCAACATTGTTGTGGATTTGAAAAGGCAGGCATTTATCCTCTGAATCGCCGTGCCCTCCCGGCGATGCAGGCCTTCTTCAATGATGAGCAGTCAGCCTCCACTCCGGCAACCCCGACACGGTGCGGTCAAGAGGCGGCACCAAGCACTGCCCTCACCCCCATCACAAACATGTGCCAGCGACTACCAGCAATGGACACTCCAGATCGTGAAGCCGCTGCAGCACTTGTAGAGAAGTGCGAGAAGGAGAGGGCCCACTCTGCCTTCCTTTGTGGTCGAATTCACGAGCTCCACAACATTGGGCTGGAGAACCGCGCACGGGCTGACCACCAGCAGCCCAAAGGCAAATCCCATGTTTAACACTGGATGTTCTCCGTGAAGAGCTGGCAAAGAGGGACACACATGATGCTCAATGAGGTCACGGTGGACGTGGCAGAGGTAGATGTGGCACTCATCACGGGTGCCCACCCAGCGGTCGTGGCTATCGTGGAAGGGGCACTGGGAAGATGCTGATTGATATTGCACCGGATTCCGGGATGAGCTCGGGAGCTTGGATGAGAGTGAAGGAGAGTTTTGTGAACTTGTCTCCGAGCTCAGACGAGGATGGGCGGATGACAGCAACAATAGCCGCGAGGTTGGCAAGAAGTCTCTGTCACCACCTCGTCGTGCTAGACTTCAACCCCAGTGAAAAGTCGGTGGGATTAAGTGATATCTAGAGTGAAGAAATGAGGTCTAGACACAATCTTCTCAGTTAAACTTGTCTTATCGCAAAACTGTCTCAAATTGCCGTTAATCAGTGAGATGTATAGAGATTAGGTGGAGTGGGTCTCATTTCTTCTCATTTGATCACTTGGGTAGATGCATACCGCAGAATGGATCGGGATGAAACGGCATTGATTGAAGATGGATTACGTTCACAGATCGGAATTATTTGAGAAAAACGAGATGTATTAAAACTACTACTACTACTATACAAAACCATCCCGTATTCCCATGCACTACACTTCGCCACACACCTATGGTGTAGTATCCACCAAGAGTTCAATGAGGTGCTGACAGATGACTTGAGTAGACGGTATGCACTTGGGCTTCGGCACACTGTTCTTCTATATAGATATGAGAAATAGCTCAGATAGAGGGAAGAAAAATGTACCAGCTCCTTCAAGTAAGTTTCAGATGCCTAGCATGAATGAAATGAGATCCAGATTAGGTAGGAACAGAGCATTCAATATACAGCACATACTGTGGCGTAAAGTGTGTTGGGATGGGTTTGTACGCCTTGCTCTTCGACGCTGATGACATGGGAGGTGGTACAGCATCTGATCCTCCAGCTGGCGCCAAGGGAGGGGGAGATGGTGCTGTAGACAGTCCTCCAGCAGGCAGGGAGGCAGAGGAGGCGTGGGTGGAGGAGACAGCGGCGAAGAAGATGATGGCGGAAGTGGGGGTTGTGCCACAACATTGGCACTGTACACATGTTAGACAAACTCTGCAGTATCGAAACGACTCACAGAAGATCCTCCTGCACCTCAAGCTCACGCACTGGTAACGGGGGTGTCGGTGTGGGCAGGGTGGTACAAGCAGGACAGTGGGCGGGGTGGAACTGGGTTGGGTGCTCACAGTTTGTGCAGGCTGGATGGCAGGTAGTGGTGCAGGGATGCAGTGGAGATCTACATGATGGGCAACAAAGACCTAGAGGAACAGAAGACTTGTGCTTCTCACGAAGGGCGAAGGGCGGAGGATGGTGGCGGGGTGAAGGAGAGAGCGGACGATGGAGTGTACTTATGGCGACGAGGGAACCCTGTCGGCAATGCGAGAGCGAGGAAGGAGAAGGGGTTGGGGTAGGTGTCGGGCCACGGTCACGCAGTGGCCATGTGGGGAGTGGGCAGGGAGGGAGAAGGTCGCAGTGGGAGGGAAAGGGAAGAGGGTGGTGGTGGGCGAAAAGAATGTTGGCAGATGTCACACTGCAATGCCCAAGTCAGCCCATGACATGCATGACAACAGCATGATGTATGTCTCACTGTGCGCTGACTCAGAGCACCGGCAGTGCGCAAAAGACAGGCATTTTGTTGCAACGGGAGTGATAAAAAGAGATGAATTGAGGGATACTCACAACTTATCTCGAATGATCACTTTGGATGATCCAGCTCGACATTTAATCTCATCTGATCACAATACATTCCACCGACTTTTCACTGGGCTTCAACCCCGAAAGCGCCTCCGAACTGACTAGAATACATAGAAACCCTGTCTGTGCTATACAAATCCATTGTTCTGACCTTCTCCCACCCTCTGAGTAAGAACACCACATGAGTGCTGGGTTTATCCGTGCATGGCAGCGGTTTGTTTGTGATTTCATCAAAATCTGATTGCAAAGATGATTTTCTCTTGGCACAACCCGCCCTTGCATCCACCCTGGATTTGGCTAGAATATACCTAACACTGATTACAACAAATGGAATTTTTCTCGGGGGCCAGTGTCCAGTCGTTAATCATAAATAGAACCATCTTTCCGTGATTTTTCGTTACAGATCATTTTTCGGTACGCATTTAGATACTGTAACAAGTGGAAATACTATGCACCTAGCAGGGGAATCCAAAGAGAAGAAAGGATGGGGATTCCTATGCTAGGCAAAACCTTATATACTAGTAGGTACTACCCAGTAGCACGTGTCCATAGGTACCTACAGTGATCCCAGGCCTCGATCACATAACACATGCCAGCATGACCGGATGGACATTCCAGATGCTGGAGCAGACAAACATTCTGGACAGACAGGAAGTTCCAGACAGATGGACAAAGTCCTGGACGGAAAGTCAGATGGAAAGTCAGATGGAAGGACAGACAGTGGGGTGGACGAAAGGACGGAGAGATGGAAAGACAGAAGGACGGACAAAGCAGCCAAAGCGGGGGTTCCCCTGACACAGTGCATGTATTGTGAGTTTGTGACTGATAGTACAATGTCATTTGTGGTGATAGGGCTACTGCTCTCAAAATACCTGGTCCAACCAATAGTCAAGAGCTCCCCTTGCTGCACGTCAAAATTCCATGAGCCAGGCTCCACGAAGTCAGGTGACTGGGAAAATGGTTCTCTAGGCATCGGTCAATAAATGAATTAACACGCATTGATGCACCCAGTAATATTATTTATTAACTGTTCTTTAACAATTCCCTTGCTCGGCGGTGCAATTGCTCCATATATCCATTCTCCTTCTGGATTTCCTCTGCTCTTCCTCTTGCATTAACCCCTTCTAGCCTTAACTTTTTGTGCTTCTTCACCACCGCCTTTTCATTTCGGGCAGAACAGCTGACCAGCACGCAGTCTCGTTCTGACAGGACGTAGTTGCTGCCGCCTACGGCGACAGCTCAATTCGATTTTTATTACACCGGTGGGCCACGTTGTCCTGCCGATTGTGGAAGTATAAATAAGGTGCTTTGCTTTCATTCGTCTGGCAATTTTCTGCCTGTTGTTCATGCCCTCAAATTAGGGGTCTCAGTTTACTCAACTGCACCATTCTTTTCGGGGGGTCACGGCCTGATCTCGGAACACCTCTGTCTGCTGTTGCGAAGCTATTGGGTCTTGTCTTGGTATCTACGCTGGTGCTGCGCAATCTTCATCTTTTCCTAAATCAAGGATTTTGTAGCCATGTTGCAGCAAAATGTGTCATGCAGCTATGTTGAACTCAATGCTCCACACTATCGGCCCCAGCCCGAATACTGTACTTTTCCCTTCAAATCGGTAGTCACGCGTCACGCACCCCCCTGTCGATCACGAACTTTGGTCGCGGTCACGCGTCACTCGGGCTTCTGTCGAATCTCCAATTGGTCACGCAGGTCCCCAAATTGCCGAAAAAGTGCAAAGAAGACGAAATTTCGACTTGAAATGTCGAAATTTTTGAGGTGTCACGCAAAAATTTGGCGGCTGCCGAAATGTCGAATAGGTAAAATGGGTCACGCGCCACACCCCTTGTCGATTTGAACGAAAAAGTACAGTACTAGGCCTTGCTACATTGCTGCTACACCTCTTCCGCTGAGCTCCGATTAATCAGGTTTCCTCGCCGAGGTTGTACGGAGGATCAATTTTGTGTTGTTATTCAAAGTAGTAGGGCTTTCTCCATCCTGGGCGTTGGCTGTCGAATGTTTTCCGCTGCTTCCCCGCTCGTGTGTACTAGTATTTGTGGTTGTCTATACCTTATGATACCTTCGAACTCTTGGAGGAGTTTTGGCTTGCCAATTACTTCTGCCATTCAGATTCGATGACATTGGTTCAGTCTCTGTGTCTCTCTTTTGTGAAAAATTTACATTGTGACTTATCATAATATTCATGGCCCTTTGCCTTTGCCTCTCGAATGCCGGAGCGAAGCGGCGGTCCGTCTTGTGGTACTTATCAGTGCCATCGAGAACGCAGTAGCGCCATCATTGTTGGGATCAACACCATGAGTGACTGAGTCACTCTCCTCCCCAACCCCCACCAACCCCACGATGATGTTTCTACTGTTTCTACCATTCAAGAAGGTTTATGTGCTTCCATCCTTCAGTTATTAATTTATTTCTTCTGCCAGATTCCGCGCCTGGAAGTTCTTTACATGGAAGAAGGGTCACCGGACTTGTCTCGTGTCGCGCTTCGGACTCGTTCCATGGTCCACCGACTACTTAAAAACGCTCCTCTTCCCAGGACCCCGCACTCTGCTTATCGATGTCTCCCACTTCATTTCTCGGCTGGTGCCTTCTCCTCACTCGCTTGGTGTCTGCGGCGTATGTGTACCCCAACGGGAGCCGTCTGAACCAGATTCGTTCGATGTACGCCTGGGAAGGCTTCGTCTATGACATAGAGGTGCCGATTCACCTTTTTCCTCCAAGTTCCCTGCTAATTCAACGTTGTGCGATCTCTGTCTCTGTAGCCATGCAAGACCAGGGACGAGATGGCCGCCGACTTCACGCATATGAAGTCGGGGGGCGCTAGGACGGTCATCACGTTCGACTTCTGCGGGACAGGCGCTGATGCGTCGTATTATGACGGTTCATCCCGATGCTAGTCTGGTTCGACGCTCATGTGCTGACTCCTGCTCAGACATCATCCTCGCTGCAGAGAGGGCCGGAATCTTTATTATTCCTCTAGCCTGGACCCTGCCTATCCACGTCATCAATCAGAACTATACTGCTAACGGTTCGAGATTCCTTCGGGGATCGGCTGAGCCTTCTGAATACTAAATGGGCTTTACTCTCTAGATACGTTCCTCATAAAGTCAGTCCCTAGGATACTTGCCGTCACCGAGGCCGTCATGCGCAACCCAGGGCCTGTGTTAGCCGTAGCTGTCGGTGAGTGCTCCCCTCGCTAAATAGCCATCCGCATCGTCGTTTATCGATCGATACTTAGGCGACGAAGTGAGTCTGTGCCATATAAGTAACACTTTGAAATCATCTTACCGGTACGGTCACTTAGCCACTATATGACGATGATGCTGGGAGCCCCGACGTATGCATCCCAACATCTGCGTCGTCCTTCTCCCTTTGACTTGTGATTATTTGATTGAAAGGCTCTCGCGTATTACATCAACAACATGCGGTCGAACTTCACCGCAGCGGGCCTCGACATCCCCATCTCTATCTCCGAGCTGGCGTACGGCTGGCAGATATCGGGGAACATCACCGCAGTTTCAGACTCGGTCGACTTCTTCATGATCAACGAGTTCCCGTACTTTGCGCAAAACGCGCAGGCGGGCGGGTCCAGTTCCTCGTGGCAGAACCTCCTCACGGACATGGAGTACTTTGAGACTCTGGCGAACGGCCGGCCGCTGCTCATCACGCAGGTGAGTTTTCGACTTTCTCTTTTGGGGAACCACGTGGTCTGTCCTTCGGAGCTGAATTATTTTCAGACGGGCTGGCCAAGCAACGAGGACGAGTTTGCGCCCAACAGCCCCGCCGTCGTGGCCAGTGTGGCATCGGAGGAGGCGTACTGGAACTTGCTTGACCGCCATTGCGAGGACTACTTCAAAGCCAAGAACATCGGCTGGATGTGGCGTGCGTACAGCGACGTTATCCAGGGGTGGGGTGTGATTAAGCTTAATGGGACGGACAAATGGCCGTGGAGAGCGCGCCTTCTTTGCTAAGGTTGGATCCAGTGCGGGTAGAGCCTCTTGCAAGTTGCTGACGTCGAAACCGCTCCGGGTGCCGCAACGTTGATGTACTTTGGCTCTCACCGACACACCCAAGAGCTCTTGTCTTTCATTCACTGTTTTTGGCGAAAGATATTTTGAGCAAAAATATCGGAAAATTCCCAAGGAGGTTTTCCCTGATGCATTCCTGCCGTATGGTGTATGTGGGGGAAAGTGGGCCATGTAGCCTGCATACACAGAGCAACTGGCTCAGGAACACACACTGATGCATAAACCTGGATTTGGAACATTATCCTCAAGCTGTGAAATTTATTGTGGGCAAGGCCAATGAGATCCCAAAGAATGCCGAAATTTCTCCACTGTTGGTCGTACTAGAAACATTCAGTTTTGTACTGTCTTTTCTTGCCTCTAACCACCACCACACTGCTGTTTCTCTCTACCGCGCAAAAACTTATGCCGTGTTATCAAGCTCTATGCTCGGATAGCTCTATGTTCCCTCTGTGTCTCCATGCAGAAAACTGGTCTCTCTTGTATAACCTTGGAGCTATTACTTCTCTTGCTCCTCTGGCACGCGTGCCTGGTAAAACTGACAGTCTTCCGGGACGGACCCGACTACTAGCGGTAATTTTTTTCCGGCCGTCCGAGGTGCTTTCTATCATAACCATCCTCGAAGCTGTACCGTCCTCGCTAATTTGATTATTGTCTATTTTTCTTCTTTTTGGGACACAGTCTGCCAGGCGGTTTTGTCCGCTTCGTACCGAGCTGTTCGTTGGACTGATTGGTCCGCCTGTTTCAGGCATGAAAATTATGGGGCCACTTGGTCCGTCTATTTTGGGCATGTTAAATGTTGGGCCCTCGGGCCCGCCTGTTTCAGGCATGTTACAAGTACGACCTGCTGGTCTGCCCGTATAGGATATGTCGAAAGTGTTAGCCTCTTGATACTATGAGGCCGGGATCTTCTCTCTCACGAGCAAGTCTATGGCCGTGTCCCCGCCGTATTGGTTGCACTATTTATGGTATTGCAATCGCGCGTGGCGGGCACGGTCAATGTTAACGATCATGCTACCTCTCTACCGCTTCGGGAACGGAAGCGTGTTTCGGTCGGATTCACTTCAGCAACCGCAGGGTTCAAGTTCGAACTGTGTGTGATATATCTTAGTCTAGTCAATAGGAATGAAGGCTTTCTGAATTATTTACTTAGTAGTCTAGGAAAGTAGTTTGAACCAAAAAAAATTGAAGTTGAACCCCTTTTTCTTGTTCAACCTCAACTTTTTTTGGTTCGAACCACTTTTTCTCGTTCAACTTCATTTTTTTTTTGGTTGAAACCACTTTTTCTTGGTTCGAATTGGGTTCGAACCATTTTTTAGTTTGAACCACTTTCCTAGACTACTAAGCAAATAATGCAGAAAGCCTTCATTCCTATTGACTAGACTAAGATATATCACACACACGGTTCGAACTGGAACCCTGCTGCAGTACCTGAGCGCTGCGTCATCGGCTTGATCCGATCATAATCATCATGATTTGGTGCTTTGCAAGGCATAGCCGGGAATATCTGTATTTCACAAACGAGTACAATGGAATTCCGGATCCACAGAACTGTGTCCTTCTATTCATACCAACTAGACATTTGTGGGACCAGCTGGCGCAACCGGCTCTGCGCAGCTAGACGCATTGAAGAGTATACCTTAAATAACACGGTGAGGTATATAAATTGGGGTAAGCAAAGGAAACTCTACCAGTAAGCATATCCACGTTCTGCTTGAATATTCCAGTTACGTTCGCTAGAGTTCCCGGAACAGCGTTTGAAAGATTGTCCCAGTAGTTGGCGCAGCCCTAATTAGGGTTTAATACATACTGTCTGCTATTCACCCAAGTCAACGCACCCCACTGATGTTGAACGGGGCTGGTGCCGGGGGATCGGCCACGAACACACCATTTTCATTGTTGTGGCCAGGAACCCACCTTCAGAGCGGATGAGCATCGAGAAGCAAACAATAAGAATCAGACCAGCGTGAGGCAAAGGGCCAGCAGCAGTGTGGAGGGAGGAAGACTCGGGAGAGTATGAGTCAGAGCGTGACGATCGGCGATTCAGACATGATTATCGGATCAGCTCGGATCATGACGACGCACAACAGCCCCCAACTTTCACCCTGGCAATTGTCAGGATGAAAAAGTCCTGGGATTTTCACCAAGTGCCATGGTACTCTTTCACCAACGGAATCCGTCGGTGAAAACCACGTGGTAGGTGCCCGGACTCCAGGCGCGGGCTGTGCACCACAGAAATCCTGCTGAAGACGATAACATCTGACAGAAAGTTTGAAAGGGCACCCACTCGGGCAATGCTGCCACGATTTGAGCGGGGATGGGTGAACCCAGCACGGGAGACGCTGCGCGGAACCAATTCTCGGGGAAGGTCTGGTTCATAAAGAAGGAGGTTATGATGTGCTTGGTGGCCTGTTGTGTAGTTCCTGTGTTACAGGTGATAAGTTGCCATCGTTCAGAGTGAGCTTTTTGTAGTTATACCATTTGCAAACACGCTAGCGACAGAATCAGTGTCAGTACCGTTGCTATCTGTATTAAAGAAACACTTGCCTCATAATAAGGGCCTGTGCACCTGATGGGAAGATGTGAGTAATTTCATGAATTAAGTCTGGCTAGCTCACCAAAGACTAGATTCAAACGACGGATGGGGATTGCAAACTAGTGCGATCTCAGCGCCATTGAAAAAAATTCAACATGGGACATACTTCAGGATCCAAATCTGGTCAGACTCCAAGTTCTGCCTCGCCATTTCGATCAGGGTTTGCACATTGAAGACCGTGGCTGGGCCGTCCGGTCCATCGTCACCAAATTTCGCGAGTTGTTCCAAGTCCTGTCGAGAGTTTAGGGATGCAAAAGCGCACTACGACAACCGCACCATATCCCAGAGAGTCTGATTGAAGTCACGATTGTCGCCGATGTGAACGTCGGAACGAGTCATCGAGGCGTCACCTTCAAATGATTGAACCTCCAACTACAATCCCAGGTGAGTAATTGCTGACCTTCGACCCGTCCGTGTTTTGCTATTCCCTGTGTCTCTGGTCCATCGATCTGACCCGGCAGCGGAGGTACAAATGGGGAGACTCCGCCGATGGAAATTTTGTTCACGAAAGGATTTCCCCGCGTGAGCTTTCGTAGACAGATGACTGAGGAGAATAGGCTGAAACATTGACATCCTTACAATGTTGATTGCCGCCATATTTGAAGCCATGTCTCTATTGAGATTGAAAGCCTCTTCGGTACCAAGAATGATTTCCTCGAAACTGGTAATTCCACTACGAGACAGGATCACTAAGACGCAGTTGGAACAGAGGAGGACTTCATACTTCCTGGAGATGTAGCCATGGTTGGCGAGGGTATTCATGGCCGCTGCATAAGATATCAGAGACAAGGTGCAGCATCTTAATTGCTGCAGGTACGCACGGCATGCTACGGAAAATAATGAGTAAACTGGGATCAAAGTTTTCAAGCAGGAGAAGCTCACGTCCGCGCATGTCGTCGGGCCCAGGTGCAATGAAAGGATGATCAGCATCTAGGGTACACACTGTGAGCGCCGAATCACTTGAACCCGGGATCGGTATACATACCTGGTATACGCTTGGTGCCGGTTTCGGTCTGGCGGGGCGGCAAGACCATCAGGACCCCCGTCTGGCCGTCCTGGATGTCAACAGTCGTGGACGGAGCGTCGCGAATGTTCGGCCAGGCATTGACTGCGATGAACGAGGGCGAGACCACAAGTAAGAGCAGGGAGAATGGTTTCATCATGAGCAGAAGATTTTCCTCTTGCAACTCGATAACCGTTCTCCCTTCGACTCTTATACCCCATATCACAGCAGTAATGTTGGAAGTAGAGGCCGGCGGGCGTCAGCCTTCTTACTGTACTATTCGCGGACATGATCTCCGCCGTGTACATACGGCGTAGTATATTTTCCACCCGATCGCTAGTCAGTCTTACATCCTCATCCTTACTGTGCATTCGGTTGGCTTCCGGCCGCGCTTGCAACTCGCCTTATAGCTTTCGTCTAGGTTTCGATGGGCGAATGAAATCTTGTGTCTTTACTCCTGAGACTTGAGGGGCGATAATTTTTTATGCCTGTGAAACCAGGTAAACTTGAAATTGCACTTTTAGTCTCGGAATAGAAAACTACCTCGGTCCCCATATGTCGCTCGCCGCAAGGGCGATCAATTTATGATTAACAAGATAAAAATATACCGTGCGCACCGGAAGGGCGGAAAGACAGAAATAGTGGCCATTCAGAGGATGCACATTTGTCACTAGTCCATTCATTTTCCCGCTTTCCCAGTGTGAGGGACTTAACTCGCCGAATGGAATTTTCTGGTGGAAGTGTGGGATAAAACTTTACGATGCAGATTGAAATCTCATCCGTAATCCCGTCCGGCGTCGGCATAAAACGCGAAAAGAAGTGGTTTGTATGTGACGATGCGGGCTTCCAACGATACACCGCCATTCGTGACCAAGGTTCTGTCAACCTTAATGATTACAAGAGCGCGGTGGGGTGCTTCGCACCCCACCACTTCGGTTGAATATCGGATGATTGATGGCGGAGTTTAAATGGCTTCAGACGGACAGAGAAGCGTAATCTTATAAAGAGGAGGATTTACATTTTGAAAACAAAATTAATCATATCCCATGACCATTTTTAAATGTTGTGTTTGACAAGCCTCATAACAAGGTTGCTACAACAACTGGCCGACCTCCGTTAGAGGTTTTTGAAGTCAAAGGTCCACATAACGTTGGCGCAACCTCTGTGAAATGTTGGTTGGATGTTGAGAGAATGTCACCCTGTAACATCTCACTAGCATCCGTCACAAATGGGAGTGTAGTAGGGAGTATCTTTTCTGGGTCAGAACGTTCGTCCTCACCGGTGGAGACTAGGCCGATGCAGCCCGTGCAAATATTTCTTGATGACACGAACCGGATCGAAGAAACAAGCCAGATGAGAGAGTAGAATTCTAGTTCTGACAAAGAGCATTCATGAAAGTATTGCACGTACTGCAAGCCGTTCTCACATAGCTAAAAATGGAAATGAAGCGTTCGTTTGTGTGCTCATTAAACATTTCTTCAGTTTGATCTGATTAGGTTCTGTAGTCCAAGACGCGTCTCCCAGCGATGAGCGCTGCTATCAGCTAGTTCGTTGCGTCTCGTGGTTCAGAGACGCACTTTTCGAGTCTCTAGTCCATTCCTTCTCCGCCGTTGCATCCTTTGGGGGCGTCCTCGAAGCATCCTCTATTCTTTGGTTCAAGTTTCGTCCTTGGTCATTTCATGCCAGAGGAATTAAATACATTTGTCAGCTGTTGTCTACCGAAGCGAAGCGAGGTCCGTCTTGTATCTTGCTTAAAGACTCGCATGCAACGTGTCTCTCAATGGACCACTGCTGACTAAAAATTGTCCTTTTTTCTTAGGAACTTGCCTGCCTCCCCTCGCGTTTCAGCCGTATCCACTTTCAGCCTGCAATGCCGGATTGCGCGTTTAAATGAGTCGTTTCACAGCGTTGAGCTCATCTTCGGCCTACCCCCAAGCATAGTGCCTCAAACCGCCGATACTGTATCCTCAACGAGTCATCCTGAGCTTAATCTTTGTAAATAAAGCCTATGATTCGCATGGGTTCTTGTTCCCCGCTCTCGACGGGTGGAAACTCTTCGCGAAGCCTTCATAAGACCCAATCGGTAGTGAATTGCATGGCCGTCTTCATCCCATTGGACCTGGCAGCAATTTTCATCGGCCGCAGCAGCGATCATGACGTTACCAAGGACATGTCATTATTGTTCTCCCATTAGAATGTCCCGGGAGTATTCCGCACAGTTACTCCGTTTCTTCATTGAACATGAAGATATTACTTGAATAACCTCCAAATATCTCGCTAATTGGCGGAATAAAACACAGCGAACTCGCTTGTGCGGCGAGGTCATCAATCGCCGGACGCTCGCCTCCCTCTCATACCGCACTGGTAGCCACCGATTCCACGAGCGCCTAGCATGCACGACTGCCGAGTGATCCAGAAATTTCACCGCATGGTTTTTCATCTTTCGCATCTCAAGAGACTATATTTACCTCGATCTATAACAGGATGGACTTCGGCGGCCTTAGCACCAGACCTGCAGCGTCCGGCAAAGGCATGTTCTGGAAGGCTCGTTTCTTCGCTGATCCCACACTCGGCGATGTGCTAAGTAAGTCTCTTTTGGCTTCTCCTGGTCCTTTTAGCTCTATCCCGGCGAGTTTGAACGTTGAGACTGCCAGCTGCGACCGGGAGCTCGGCTAACGGGGTTGAGAGGTCCTCGGAAGATGGTGTAGCTAAATAATGTGTGTACACCGGAGTAATCCGTGAAACTGGCGCTCCTGAGTGGGACCGTGCCGTGTAATTCTACCTACTACCTACGGGCCCCTTGCGGGCGAGGTTCTATTTATATCTATCTGTCTATCAAGTCGCCAGGCATTGACCAGCACTGACCTATATTCTTTCTACGCGTAACGGGAGCAGAATATGGCACCTCACCAAGTAAGTCCGAGATAGCTGGTATTTCCACGGATTTGGTGTCAGAGCATAATGGATCGGATATCGCTGCCTCTCTTTGACAGCCGCGACATGTACAGCGGCCTCGCATAAACTTGTTTAGTGCTTTTCAGGGCTTTTCAGGGCTTGCGCGGGCTCGGACTTCAGATTACCCGAGCCCTGGGTGCGGGGCCCGAAGCCCTAAGCCCGGGTTTTTTATAGCAAAAACAAGAAGTGTCTACAGAAGGTATAGTAGAAAGAAGATCGTAGTCATCTGGGTCGTCATCTATCAAAATGTCCCAGCTAGTTCGTTGCTTGCTAATCGCTGGCAGATACTCTCTGTTTCGCCATCGTTGAGCACGGGTGCCTGCTTCCGCTTCCGAAGGCTGTCCACGATGAGTGCGGGGTCGGAATTATCGCGCAGACGCGAGGATGCGAAACGGACCGAGAGAAGAGCAACATTCTATACACATTTTATGGGCATGAGGATGTGTAAATGGGAAAATATCGTACTTATAATGACCGGCAGCAGGATTGGTACCGGGTTAGACACACGACAATTAAAATTGTTGCCTGCAGGGACAGCGGAAATAAATTTCAAGCCAGTTTGGCATGATTTGTCGGCAAACGTACTCGGAGAATAATATATATCTGGGCTTGGGCTTGCCAGGCCTGGCAGGCCTCGCATTCCTCAAGCCCGAGCTCGGTAAATCACTAGACCAGTTAACCATTTTTAAGGTCCAAACACAAGGATGGTAAGACAACATCAGCCTGCCATATTCACTGCTCTAAACCCATCCATGTTCACCGGTAAGCGGATTACTTCCGCTGTTGTTCTATCGGCTTAGATTCGCAAAAATCAACGAACTGTTCGTACATAATTTTTACAGCCGAACGACATCGCAGACCGTTCTTTTCCACGTGGAGCGGTACGCCCGCATGGAGAACACGACGCTATATCGCCATCCGGTGCTTCCATGTCGATTGGATGCGTACGTGAACCAGCCGGCAAGGTCAGAAATGTTTTCGGGAGGCCGGCGGAACGAATTGTTTCACAGAGTGCCAAAGCCTGATTGGAAGGAACACAAAGACGTCTGCAAGGCACATAAAAAAAATTCACTGACTCGTGGGGAGGAGATTGTAGGATAGTATTCGCCGAAGCCGCGATGTACATAGCCGAAGCGAAAGCAGACTAATTACCGAAGAGTTTAAACTAGAGGCGCGAGAAAGGAACGCCGTCACTGTCGCAGAAATACTAAGAAGCGAATTTGCACAGCCTCAGCTAATGTTTTACGAATGAGGCGGGTAGGGCCCACGAACGGCGGAGCCCGCTACCATAGAAATCCTTGTCTTGACTGTTGCACTTCTGTCAAAAAAAAAAAAGAAGAGAAAGAGAGAGGTACGAATGCCTTGGTCGACCAGCTCGCATTGGGTGGCTGAATGTTCCAATATCCAAGATGCCAAGATGTCCCTTGAACTATCTGGTGCCAGCCAAAGCAGATTCGCACATGGCTACAGTTGCAGAAGCAGGCTAAACAGTCCGCACACATGTTAGAAACATGGATACGCGCAGATCTAATCAAGGATAGTAGTACTGCTCAAGCCCCAAATTCCGCGTCCCTGATGAGCCACCCTAAGTCCCGGTATCGCACAAGATCTTAACGACATCATACAAATTCCGCAAGGCGATATCTTCTATATTGACCAGACAATGATGTGCATGCCAACATCCAAGCGCGAGCTGAACCTAAAATAGGAACAGGTAGGCAAGGGTGAGGGGAGGTCAGTGTGTGCGCGAATGGCTCAATCACTGCTCAGAGTTTTGGGTCGAGCGAGCGAGAACGAGCGCGAGAGCGAAGGCGAAAGCGAGAGAGACGGCGGAGCGACCACAGCAGCGACGAGAGCTCAGGGACGAATGACGAGCCAAGACACTGCGGGAAATGGAATCGTATATCATGCAGAATGACTAGGGAATACACAGAATATATTGTGAAAGCGATAGGGGTAAGTGGAGAAATAATGAATAGGGATGAGACTTCGTAGGAACCAGAATAGCGTGAGGAGAACAAGGTAGGAGTGAATGGAAAGTGGAACGAAATGTAGCGGATCAATGGAAGAAGATGGGATTAGCACTTGAAACTCGGGCGTATCGGAGGAACGAGGCGATTCGAAGCACAGGATTGACGAAGAACGCGTGAGTCGGGGGTGCAGGATGAGTGAGATGTGGTGAAAGTGAAAGGAGAAGACGTGGGAATCGGATCGGCGATGTCGGCGTTGTTGGTTTACGGACGCGAGGCGCGTCAACAAGAAGTTATGTAGTGGAGCCATACAAAACAAAAAAGAAATATACATTTGAAATCCTCGAGGGGAACCACTGACAACGCAACTACAGAGGTAGACGTGTACATAGTCATGCACATAGCCTTGAACCCGGACAATTAGGCTCCGGAAATGGCGACGTTAATATGGTTAATTTGAGAGAAGCGAGGGAGCGCACCGGGAGACTAATCCTCACAAGTGCAAGAGGGCGGCCAGCCACTGGATAAGCAAAAGCACCTGGATCCCCAGAAGAATGAAGATACCACACAAGTGAGGCACGTGAATGAAGGACTTGTGCAGGAAAACTGCCAGCTCGCCAGAATCACGCTTAGCACCAAAAAAAAAAAAAGATATTGCTGTACCCACGGAGAGATATAGAAAGAGATTATATACATTCGGCATAGGTGCATATTACAGGTCACATAGCGAAGCTCTCAAGCATGGTGGGCTAGCCGCCATGAATGAGGTCTTCGCACGCATCACAGTAGTGTCTACATACATGTGGTCGAAGGCCCGGGGAGAACGAAGGGAACAATCTAACGAATGGTGAGGGAGCTGCATTATGGTTGGACGGATGAATGCGAATGAATACACACTTCACACCTAACCATCAAGACTCTTTGCACTGGCATCGAAGATTGTGATTCGGTGCTAATAAGCACGGATTGTGAACATGCACAGTGACTGCTGGAAATGTGTTAGCGCATGCTGGCAGGTGAAGGTAGGTAAATGCTTACCTCGCCGTTGACGGGTACAACGAAGAGTGTAATCTGAATCTATAAGGTGGGTTAGGTAGTGTCGCTATTGTCAAAATTGCCACAGGCGGCACAGTACGGATATTGCAAGGTGAGGTACCCAACAGAGTACGAGTAAGAAGAGGCTTGCAGGATTCTTGAACCTTGAAGCACAAAAGGCCTGGCATACAGCTAGATCTGAGACTTGCGCTTGGAGCCCATAGACCGTCGAGACTTGTTCTTGGAGCACATAGATGAGAGCCAGAAGACGAGAGAGGGGTGGTTTGAGGCTAAAAAGGAAGAGTGTGGCTTGCTGCGCTCGACTTGGAAGGCATTAAAGGGCGGGGGCGAGTGGGAGATGGAGGAAGCAAGCAAGAGACGTGGTAGCAGTTGGCAGACAATGCAAATGTTTGGGGCAATGAGAAAATGAATTCGGCTCACATAATTCCGAAGGTCAGAGCGACGGTAGCAGATCAGAGCCTCAGCAAGATTATGTATCAGCGTCGACAATCATTCGGCTTCTGTGCTGCCGACACAATTTGGCTGGAGAGACCAGTTCTCACACAAAAAAAAGATGACGAAAATGTGGTGCTCTGCAAGTGGCTGAAGTTGGCTCCCTAAGACCCGTACCTTATGGTAGTGGGAATCATTCAACACCCAGTAGATAGGTAGTTATAGATCAGCTGTAAGTATACACAGTCCGGTGCGGATCTACCTCCTCCTCCTCCGTCCCACCCAAATTTATCACCTGCAACGCATGATGCAGGTTTTTACAACTCAATTGCATCTGCTGCGCTTGTCAAAGCCAAAGACAAGTTCAAGTGTTACTATGATTGCCAGCACGTGCCTTTGCCGGAGATCAAGGTAGGCGACCGAGTCTGGGTGGACGCCAATTGATGCCTACTACTGCTGCTACCCCAACGCTTCCCGCCGGATCACCTCAGCTGCCTTCAACTCACTCTCCTTCCGGAGGCACAACAGGACCATCCGCTTCATACGTCAGGACACCATATTCCAAGGGGGGGGTGATGTCAGGGGAACCCTCGCTCCGACCGCTTCTCCAGCCGCTTTCGTTCTTCCGGCCGGATCCGCTCTGGACACTTTTCCGTCCGATGCTCATGGACAGTTTTCTATCCACCGCTCTGGATGCTCCTGCGCCTGTCCATCTGTCTGTCCAACCGTCTGGGACATCTGTCTGCTCTCGCTGGCACATGCTATGTGATCAGGCCTGGGATTGCTGTAGATACCTCCAGACACATGCTACTGGGTAGTTACTAATTCACCCTCTTTATAAAATTATCCATTCTGTCCATCTGAAGCCTTTTTAAACTCCGCTTTTAATCTATCATTCCAGCAGCTCAGATCAACACTTCTTATTTTAGTTACATCCAGCACTGGTTGGGAGATTCAAGATTTTCAGCACAATTTATGGTGAAAAATGTTGTTTGTTTTTCAGACATTTTTCACTGAAAAAGGTAGTGAAAAACTCAAAACATTTTCACCATTTTGTGAGTTCGAGGTTAAAAATTCAAAAGGAAGCTCAAAAGAGGTGAAAAAGATTTGAATTTTTCACCACTTTTTTCAGTGAAAAATGTCTGAAAAACAAACAACATTTTTCACCATAAATTGTGCTGAAAATCTTGAATCTCCCAACCAGTGCAGCAAGCACTTGTAGTATATAAGGTTTTGCCTAGCATGGGAATCCCCATCCTTTCTTCTCTTTGGATTCCCCGCTAGGTGCATAGTATTTTTGCTCCTGTATTCTAGTGCCTATATTTATACTTTGGATTCCCCCACTAGTTTCTCCGCGCCCTGCGCCGAGCTTAAGGTTGCCCTTACACCCAATGTCAATCCACTCAAAAGTCTCCTCTGTGATGCACTGAATCCTTCATCTATGGCTTCAAAATCTCCATGCAGCAACATCATTCTTCAAACCAAGGGTCTGCTCTGACATACAACGCCTCATGATCATCTGTTGGCTCTCTGTGTCTTCAAGTACTGCTGTGAAACACAATAATTATTGTGACTCAATGAATAGCTTTGTTTACAGATCCATCTGTCGCCTTTCTGCACCGTTACTCACACGAGCCTCGAGACAAATATTCCATTTTCGATGGTACATCATTATGTTCCTTTCTCCTGTACTGTAGGTGGGGTAATCCCAGTCTCCAGTCACACAATTATTACTATGAGTCTCTATTTTTTGAACCTCAGACCTGAATAAATTCACTGAATGGTACTCATAGCTGTTCTCTCGGATCACCCGTGAGAATGGTGCATTCAACTTCGGCCATCTACCATTTCTTATCGCAGCCTCAAGTATTGGGGGTGTTGCTCAGTTCATTCCCCTTGCTGCACATTCTCACGAGGCGGAAAGTTCAATATTAATTTGTTTATTGTGGTTGCAGGGCTGAGTAAATGTAAAATTGTCACTCTACTCCTGCGGTTGCAAGTCAGCTCACAGTGTGATCAATCTCTCAGTCAATTTGGAGAACATATGTATATCAGAAAGTTCACGAAGTTCGCCATGAACTACGTGAAGTACGTTGTCAGCAACGGCCCTTAGGTCAGCTGGACCACATCCACGCCAGACACAACAGCAAGCCATCCCTAGGTGTTGAGAGAGAATCCGTCACCACTTGAATAGCGCATGACCGTATGTCGAGGATCCAAGGGGAGGATGTGGCCAACCGGCCAACATCCATAGGTGGTGAGCAACCCGTGCTGAAGAACCCGAAGATATTGCAGTGAGAGTACTGCAACTATGCACCAGACCCTAGTGAGAGGAACCCGCTCCGGGTGTCTCGAATAGGGGCTTCGGGTTCTGGATAGGGGGTTGGGGTTGCGTCCCAAGAACCCGAGAGGAGGAACCTGACTCAGGGGTACTCCGAACAGGGGTTCCAACTGGATCCAAGACTGAGGGGTGCCTGAGGGGAACTCAGGCGAACCAGTCCTCTGTACAACCCTGCCAAGTAACTAGTGTGATGATCTCTTCCCCTTGTTAGGTAGCGTCTCTCCTTGCCGCTACCTAACGGGCCAGATCCAACAACTGCTAGGTCGAGATCCCAAGGCAAGAGACAGAGAGTAGGAGTTCTGGTGTTGTCGAGCGAAAGGGGAGCAAAGGCAAGACCAGAACAATGAGATGAGGACAAGAGCACTCCAGGCTCAAGTCCAAGAACCAAGCACTCCAGCCAAAGTAAGGCCTGTGAATAGACGAGGTAGAATCTACTGTACAGGGGAGATTCTACCGAGTTTATATACCTTTCTACATAAATTAAATACGATCGTGATCGGTTACTGTATCCAGCATTAAGGAACATTAATGCTGATGCTCCTAGTCCCTATGTGTTATCACCACAGCATCTAGGGGTCACCAAGGAGTCATGAGCATAAAGGAGTCAACAGGTGGCACCCAGGGGACACCTGTCACCATTCAGGAGTGTAGTCGTCTTGGCAGGGATATCAGGAGTGAATATCCACCAACATAAAGGAGTGTAGCCATGACCCATTGGATATGGTCATCGGCACAAAGGAGTCCGGGTTGCTAGCGCCCAGAACCCGGGTTGCATGTGTATGGCATCATGCCATCATCGTATAGAGTCCCGGGTTACTGCGATAAGAACCCGGGTGGTGAAGTGGTGAGGAATCCATGTCTGTAGGGATGTTCATGTCCCTGAGGGTCGAGTGAGTGTTGTGGGCCAGGGAATAACCCGATCAAGGACGGGTTATTCCCAAAAAGGAATGGGGTAGAACCCGAAAAAGGATATCTGCGATGCTGAGTCAGGGTGATTCATGACATACGTGAACTGCATGAAGTGATGGGTGAAGTCCATCAACTGCTGAGTCAGTGTTTGCCGTGTTTGGTTACCACAGCCACACCCACCTCTTCGTCCCACCCCCAGCATCCCGCAGTGTTTATCGCTCTTTGCCACTCCTGCACCCACGGTCCTTGATCTTTGCGTGCCAGTGCGCTGCCGGCGCTGCCCGCTGTATCTCGCAGTTCTCATGCGCTCTCGGTCCCTTACAATATAGCAATGTCATGTTGTCGCAAGAGGGTGGGCTGATCGCCGTCGCAGACAACGGTACGGGTACCCAGTGGAATTAGTTAATAAAATTGTGTTAATGCTCCGCCACCGCTGCCATATCTCAAGACTGCATGGTACCAGGAGTCATTGTCTCTTTGCCCACACTAAGACGTACTAGAGGGTAGTGCACGTCGGGAGGGTGCTTGAAGCCAGACTCTGCCAAATAAGGAAGTTCACAGAGTTCACACAGTTTTGTAAAGTTCACGGGCACGCCGTGCACTTTTCGATTCAAGGATTTACTGAAAATTTCATTGTTGATTCATTGTCTGTGTAATCTCTATCCGTAATAATTCATTTTCCATTTCTTGGGTGCCGGAGCGAAGCAGAAGCGGGTCTTGTTCTCCTTTTGTTTTTCCTCTGCTCTTGGTCTTCAATTAACCCTTCTGTCTTTGACCCTCTCTGCTCCTCAGCACTGCCTTTTCAGTTGTGGCCAAACAGCTGACCCGGGTGCAGCTTTTTCTTGACAGGATGCAATTGATCACAGTCGTTACTCATGGTTCTATTCATCAGGCCGGGGAGCCATGTATCTCCCTGGCAGATGATTTTTCACATATAAAAACAGCGTGGATAGAACACCTTTACCCACTTTCCTCCTCAAACTTCTTTTCATTTTTGGGCTGATCTCTGGAACTGCTGCTGCAGGGGATAGTCCTCTACTTAGGGTCAACTCAAACTACTGGGGTTTTTCATTCAAATCGACAGGGGGTGTGATGCGTGACTCGGTTTACCAGTTCGACATTTCGACAGCAGCCGAATTTTCGCGTGACACCCCCCAAAATTTCGACATTCTCATGAAAATTTTCGTCTTTTTGCGTTTTTCAGGCAGTTTTGAAGCCTGTGTGACAGCTTGGAGGTTCGACAGAGGCCCAGGTGACGCGTGACGGCGACGAAAATTCGTCCTCGACAGGGGGGGTGCGTGATGCGTGACTGTCGATTTGAATGAAAAACCCCAGTATTACTTCAACCCTAGGTATCCGCTCAACCATCCTCAAAATCCATATGTCTACAACTGCAACTGCCACTGCTCTCAATGCTGAATCTTGTGCTAGCTGTGTCGTGTCTCCTGCTTTCTGGCCCATGATAGCTTTAATTGCTCCACCCTGGGATCTTTCTTGCCGTTTCATTTATGTCAAGATTGGTGATTTTCTCGCTTTTCCGTTGTTCACTCTGGCTGACAACAAATTATGAATCAAATTCACACCTTCATATATCTTGAATTCTTCTGCCGTTTCTGGCTGGTGCATCTCTCCAGATGAATCAAATGCAAGATCACATTCAGCTTGAGTCGTCCTCGACTACCTGCTCTCGCTATTGCTTCCTTTGTCTCCTTTTCAGCGCCTAGTGCCGATTATTCTGGGTTGACCAGCAGTGTGTAATTGCTTCTTTTTTGCTGACTTCCTTTTTGTATCTCTGAAAACTTCCAGTCAGTTGATTTGTTAAATTCCCCGTATCGTTTGCTGCTGGTGAGAGCAACTTCGGCTATCCACAGCGTGCTTTTTTTCGGTTCTAATTGTATTGTATGTTGACAATAGATTATTGTCTTGATATTTTCCTGCCATGCTTCTTATTGCCGGAGCGAAGCGAAGGCTGGTCTTGTCAGGTTATATTGAAGTGTCTGTCTGCGAGAGACTAATTGGATCCTCACACGCAAAATTCCAAGAAAGCTTCGTCTCCAAACTGTGCCGGCCTGCGGTCTCTATCAATGCCCCTCACGCTCTCCGATAATCTACCTCTGTATTATTGTTCAAGTTTCTCCTTCTCTTCTGCAAATTTGAGGCTGGAGCAGGCGTTTGCGATAGCGCCCGAGACTCGCGTCTCTGTTCTAAATTTAACCAGCCGCTCAGCTGACGGCCGGACCCACGTTGTTTCCACGAGGTGCTCACACTCACACTGACTCTACAATGTCGGGCGTCGCAGGTTCACCGCCTTTCCCTCCGCGGCCCCCGTTCTGTGACCCCAGTCGCGGGGATATCATTCTCCGCTCATCGGATGGCGCGGGGTTCTAACGTCCACCGGCTTGTACTCTCCTTAGCATCGCCCGTCTTCGAGGACATGTTCGCTGTCACTCAGCCGGATTCGAAAGATGAAGATGGTGTCCCCGAGGTCCACATGCGTCATATAGCTGTTGTCCTCGATCGTGTCCTGCGATTTCTCTACCCCGGTGCCCAACCCGTCGTGGAAAGTCTCGGCCAACTTCGCGAAAGTCTGGAGATTCTGGTAGACCGATACAATGTCCAGTCGGTCGTTCCGCACGGGATGTCGCATCTTTGAGGATACATCGTTTCAGAACCTGTCGGCGTGTTCGCGGTAGCGGCTCGTCACGGATGGAACGATTTGGCATTAGAAACTGCTAAAGAATGCTTAAAGTTGCCCCTGCGGGCATCGGACTACGACGGTCCCGAAGAATTGAAATATGTTCCCCGCAATCCTGTATCAGCGCCTCGTCAAATACCATTATCGATGCGGAGAAGCTGGGCGAGGAGTGTGCAAAAGTCGCCACTGGATCCGGGAGGAGTGGGAGAGGGAAATGCATTGTTCTACTTGTGCGCCAACACCCGGACTATATTGGAAGAACCCGGCTGGCATCCACGTCCGAGTCGCCCACCCCATTCCACCATGGTTCAAGGTACTTCTCGAGTCGATGGAGGAGAAATTCGCTGTCATCCCAGCACCTGTGGATGAACCATTATTGCTTATGTGAGCGATGGATGGGGCTGCAAACTGCCCGTCTTGCCGGGGCAAAGTTCAGGGTTTCCTTCCGGAGAAATTTCTTTCGGCGACTTTACGGCCGAAAATCACGTCAGAAATCGCGAAGGTGTGCTGCTAGCCCTCCGGTCGCATTTGATTCACAATGATGCCGCAGATCGAACTGAAATTTGAGCTGTGATACGTGCCAGACCGCGATGAACATATTTCTCTCCTTCCCAGTTTGTCAGATGGACTCGAATGTGTACAAGTTCACTCGTTGTACTGTCGTGTTCAATTGTCTCATCCCAATGATACAATTTAAGAACTCTCGAAATTTCCATTCCCTTTCCCTGTGCTGCGGCACACAATTTTGTTCGGTCGTACTAATGGGTTCGACTCCTGGATCCACTTTGATTTTGTGTACCAATGTTTTTGTCTCGTCCATTTGTCCAGTTTGAACCTCAAGCATGTCAATTCTGTTGGGCGAGGTTTCCATTTTGAACTTGACATCGGGACGGAGCTGAGAATGAATAGCAATATATTCAAAGTTCTCTGTCCATTCGGCCCCCATCCAAAGACGTGGACCGTTGTACATGTGTGGTACATAACTTTTTTACTTCAGATAAATGTAGCGGGTTCAGTTCCTGAAACCTGCTTTTTCCTGTCTTTTTTTGTCATACATGGTCTCACTTTTTTCCAGAACTCGATCCACCCAACGTCCTCCGCTCCTTTCTGTTGGGATGTACGGCTCTGTCAATTGTCGGTGTGTCCAAAATCTGAAATACATTATAATCGTGCATAGTGTACAACTTCCAAAGTAGTAAACGTTCAAGAGATCAGCAGTCCCCACTGATTTCCCGGAATTTCATTTGCCCAGCAAATGCTTCCCCTCCTTGAAAGGTCGAGTCGAGTCCGTGGTGCTGCTATTGAAGCTTGGCAGAACATGGGGACTGTTCTCAGTACTGTGTCCCAGTCCAACACGCACGAGGATGAGGGTTGGCACAATGTTCTGCGGTGGGAGTCAGATATCAAGGGGAACTGGAAAAAATGAAGTGTCACTGACAACTCCTACTTGCACCAGGCCCCACGCTACACCAATGGAGATCGTGCCCTGACCCATGTTATTAATTGGAGCAGTGCAATAATCTGTCGGACTCACATATACAGAGGAGTCCTTCATGGACATTGAGATCTCGTAGAATATGACGCAGATGCAGTAGAGGAGCCCCGACTCCAGGCTGCGAAATTGAGCTGGTCAAGGAATGAACAGGCCCCAACGAGTTCAACACCCACATAATTGCGACAGCCGTACAATAACGATGTCGGAGAGAATGCTGCCCGGTCATTGCCCCCGCCTCGCGCCGAATGTACCAGATACGACCAGCTAAACATCAAAAGCTCAATCTCAGAAAGGCCGGATCAAGCAGATACAACTGCGTACCCGTCAGACCCATCAACACGACATTCGTGCTGGCTCCCATAATGAAGGGCACTCTCGGGTCAACGAACGGGAGTTTGACCACGCCGTAGTACCCTAATCCAGTGATGCATCCCACCGCTGGCGTATCCATCAGAATTATTTCAAGGTCACAGAAAGAGCTCACTCATGGTAGCAAGAATCATCATCACAGGCAGTAACAGGACGGTTCTCCGCGCGCCCCAGATCACATAGCAGCGGTATAACTACCTCCAGAATAAGTCAAACTGGAAATTCGGATAACAGCAGAGAGGCGCACGAAAAGAAGGTCTGTCACCAAACTAAGCGGTTCAAGGTCAGAGCGCGAAGCGCGCGGAAAAATGTATAGACTGACTTGTTAACAGCAAGGATGATGTCCTGCCCCAGCGCCAGGGATTGGTACAGCCGGAGTAGTCGCGCTGGGCTATCGGGGTCACCCTGAACAAAGAGAGACACCATCCGCATCGATATAGCCGTCGTCGAAATAACAATAATCGTGCCCGTGGTCGCGAGGAGAAACATGACCCACGCCGTTCCCACGAGGAATTTGCGGCCAGGGACGCGTCGCTGGAGGGTGTGGATGGAGAAGATGAAAAGCACGACATAAAGTGCTGCCAACACCAGCTCAATGTCACAGATGAGGGATAAGGGGTCTTCGTACCGTAGAGAAATAATACTGTCTGAAATGATGCGCCCGTCAGCGCCGAGCCAGCGCTCGATCGTTTGCAAGAAAATGTGGGTGACGTACGGAATTTACAGAAACAGTGAACGACATCGTGGTCCAGCGATCTCCGAATTCCGCGGAGTCGACGACATAGTTCATGGCTAGCGTGGATGGGATCAGGACGCACGGGAGGAAGATCATCATAACCGCCGCAAGTATATATACAAGTGGCCAAGCCGGAATAGGACCGGAGATCTGGGATGCCGAGAACTGATAGATGAAACCATTCAAATGATAGACGCCAAAAGTGAAACGGAACGGCAAGTTACGGAAGGATGTCCCGCTTTGGGGTGAGCCTTAGCCAAGGAGTTCAGCAACAGCATTTTGAATGCAGCCAGATGCAGCCGGTGTGCGCCCTGACATGACAGTGGACACCGTGTTCTAATGGCATCATCAAGGACGTTGATGTGGTGCGATGGGGCGCTAAATCTGGCACGCCTACAGTAGCCTAGGACTGCCTAGGACCACAGCATTCAAATTGTGTTGCTAGGCGGAGATTCAAAAATGAACACTGCCATGTCATGTATCAGTGCTTACGAAAAACGGAGGAAGTAAGCCCACCTACGCTAGACGTTGGACGGAGCAAAATTGTCTGGGAAAGCGAACTGAATTGGCAGGCTAATTGATGGGTCAAAATATGTATGTACAGTAGCAAGAAGAAATGTTATTCCAGGTGGTACGTACACGATAAATAGTGTTATTCGGGATTATCGCTGACACGCAACGCGGCGAGTCAACGCCGCCGCGCAGTAGATGTCATAGTCCTGGATAGGCAGTGAGCGCTATTTGAGCGCTGCGCTCGTCGCAGTCTTCATGATGCCCCGTAGTTCTTGGCTACAGCGAGATCATCCGTATGAATTGAACGTGTAGTGGATGACCGTAGGCGACACAAACTACATATATAGATGTCAGGGCCGCGACGCAGTATATCTTGGCAAGAAGAACATACAAATCATGGCAAATGGTCCAGATAGTTAACGCGTGAGCGGTGGCTCGCTCGGCCAACCGTCAAGATGCCATCGTGGAAATGGTGCGGGCATTTTGGACTCCATCAACTCGATGAAGCTCTGGAGCGCGAGCTCGAACCAGATTCCGCTGCATGGCATGAACGTATCGAAATATCCGAAACAGCACTGGATGTCGCGTAGCGCGGGGAGTTGGTCCCGGTAAGAGCGTGCAGCGAAAAGAGGGAAAGGGATGTGGTCCTGCCAAGTCGGGGCCGTTTGAAAAGTGGAGATGCGAATTGTAATGTGTAGCGCCTCCAAGCGAGGGGAGACTGCAGGGAGTGTGACTATTGTCGAAGACAAGTTTTCGGGCAGGGTCCACAATCCTTCCGTTCCCACTAATCTCGGCAGCACCAGCACCACAGAACGTAGATTCGGGAGTAATGGAAGATCGAAAGGTATCGAAGATACTAGGTGAAGTGTCAGCAAGTGAAAGAAATCGAGATAGAACACAGTCTGACCTCCGCATTCGAGCTGTAGATGCCGAAGGTGTGCCGCTGATGCGACTATTGGAGGACGATAATATCCAGTATCGCGTACCTCGATCGAAAGCCTTCGAAGGTTCTGCGGCGTGAGAAGAAAATCGCACGCTCGGATCAAGGCATTGGTCGCCAGACACCAAGGCAGGATTAGGTTCTCCAGCTGTGTGTTGGGTGGAATATGCGCAGGAATATCTCGCAGGCTCTGGGGAGTAATTCGATCCAGTGACAGTACTCGTACACATGAGGCGGCGTGGAGCACCACCGAAGCGGGAAGCCTCAGAATACGAAGCAGATGGAGGCGCTGGAGGGAGGGCAGTGAAATGGTGCATGATATCGTGTACGTTAAATGGGTGAGAAGGTCGTCCCAGTTCTGAGCATGGCCGTTGATAGCCAAGCGCTCTAGGTTACGCAGCATTCGAAGGACGATTTCCAGAATTGCCTGGTCCTGGTGGGATTTCGGAATATTGAGCGTCAAGTCACGAACGTAGAGTGCGAGGTGGGGATGATCTTGAAGGAATGAACGCGCGCGCTCGAAGGCCGGCGCAGTTCGAGAAGACGGGTCCCACTCAAGATACATCCGCCGGAATAGGCTACTTTGGCTGGTGGGTACAAAGTTCCGAGCAGCTAAGGAGCAGGCCTGCAGATCAGATTTTCCCTTCACCTCCATTACGACGGCGTCAATGAGTTCCTGCGGCAAGCGCGCCATGATGACGGGAGGAGAGATGGGTCGGTGCACGTGGCATGCCGTGGACAGCTAACTCTGCTCGGCAATCACCGCACCTTTCTTCACCCAACCCCCGCCCCCCCGATCTTCCGGTGCACCAGATTCATCGCTTCAAGATATACGCGTCCATTCTCGAGGGATCACTCGTTGACTGTCCATCCACATTGACCGTGGCTCGAGTATTCTGAGCCGTTCCGGGGCTAGCCGCTCGCCACTGTGCGACTCCTCTATTCGCATCCGTTGTGCCGTTGCCATCCGATGTACTCCGAGAACGGTTGATCCTCGTCTCTTGCTGAATTCCCACTCACACCCTCGGTCTGAAGGGCATCCCCATAGGATGCGTCGCATACGTGACCGACCCCGAATCAGCTCACGGCCATTGGTCTCGGCTTTAGGCGCGTCATCAACGGCGGACGCTGCGCTCTCACAGCCCGTCCTTTCCCACCTCTCCTTCACCCAACTCTCAAGAGCTCCAGCTCAGTATCAAAGACAGTCGCCATGTTGCCTCGACGTTTTCTCTGTCTTCTTTGGAGTGCAGTGATCGCCGCCTCTCACGAACAGCACGTACTCAATTTTGCCCATCCCACGCCTACGGCCCCAGGAATTCTTCGAAGATTTACTCCACAGACTTCAGAAAACCTCGTCGCCGTGCTCAGGATTGCCCAGGTATTTGCCTTCCACATACGTATTGTGATGTCTATTCACTTGGATATAGGCACACAATCTCGATATTTGGAATATTAACGCCAATTCTGCCCCCCATGTCGACATATACTCACCTCCGTCCTCCCCGCCACTTCCCACGGAGCTTCTCTCGATTGCACACTCAGTAAACAACGTCAACATTCCCGAATCCTTCGAGCCCCGTTTGCGCGCCGAGAACTGGGACTTGAGCTCGCTCGTGAACAGCACCTTTCATGCAGAGTACCACACCCAGGCGGAGATAGATTTGTTCATTCACAACATGGCGCAGCTGCACCCCACCTCCGCGACAGTTTTCAAGCTGGGGTATAGCGCCGAAGGGCGCGAAATGCTTGGGATCAAAATATCCGCGCCGAGCAACGGTACCGTGCAGTCTCCAAAGCTGAATTTCGTGATATTTGGTGCCCAACACGCTCGCGAGGTTCGTCCCGGCTCATTCTGAATTACGCTGTGCATGACGTGTATCTTGCATGTTTAGTGGATCGCGACGTCAACCGCGCTGTACCTCGCTCATGCGCTTCTTGCAAATAAGTCCGAGTCGAATTCCCTGGCGAGCCTGCTCGAAATCTACGTATGTTTTCACTCTTCCTTATTGTTCTGTCTTTCTGATAGTGTGCAGGACTTCCACATCGCGCCCTCCCCAAATCCGGACGGTTACGCCTACACATGGGAGAGTGATCGTTTCTGGTGCGTTTTCCCCAACCATTATCTTTTTATTCTCACTAGCGTCCAGGTATAAGAATCGCAACATCGTAGACCCAATTGCGAACTGTACCGGGACCGATATGACTCGGTGGGTCTTGAACCTTGTGTTAATTACGATCACTTAATCTAGTGTGTATCGCAGAAACTGGGTGTGTTCACAGTTCACGTATGAGAAGTCTCAAAACTCAAGGGAGCACAGGGCGCTCACTGGGAGCCAACCGCCGACCCGCCGACGCCGTGGCTGAAGAAAAATGAGACGGTGGATCCATGCTCGCCGTGGTATCCCGGGCACCGTGCATTCGACGCCCCCGAAGTGAACAACCTCGCGAATTATATCGCCGCAATCAACGACGCAAACAAGAATCAGACTGGGATCGCCGCTTTCTTGGACCTCCGCAGCTACGGGCAGATGTGTTTGTTCCTTTTGATTTGATTCATTGAGTGGACGAACTGATTAGTATGCGACAGTGGTGCGGCCATACTCGTACACCTGCGACCGCCTACCTCATGACGCCGACCTTATTGAGGCCATGCTGGGAACTGCTTATACGGGAAAGTCGCCGTATGGGACTCCCTTCCTGGTGCGTCCGTCACTCATATGTTGAACTTGAATTATATACCAATGAGCGCCTAGACCGGGACACCCTGCGAAGTGCTTTATTATGCGTACGTCTTACTCCTCTGGCTGCGTTTCCTAACTTAAAACGGCTCCGTATCCCGCCCAGTTCCGCGGGCAATGTTCTCGACTACATGTACGAGACCGAACGCATCCAATATGCGTACACGGTTTATTTACGGGATACCGGCACTGTACGTGGGCTACATAACTCTCTTTCGACATCTTCCATTCAATGTTCTTGCGTCTTCCAGCATGGTTTCGCGCTGCCGCCTGCGTGGATCCGCCCGGTGGGGGAAGAAACGGCCGTCATGGTCAAATATCTCAGCCAATTTGTTGCGCGAAAGCGCAGCGTCGGTCTTTGAGGTGCAAGTGTATACAGCCCAGAACCATGTAAATAATTATCGAACAGCGCTCCATATCTTGTATATTTGGTACAAATTACCAGACTTGAAGACGATCAGTATAGATTCCGGAGTATTAACACACAAGAACTGTCTCGAGAAAGGTGACATCGGAATTGGCCAGACATAGTGTTGCAGATTTAAGGGATTTGGCAGGCGCACGAACGTGCTTAATCCACGGTTCGGCACCAAGTGTCTGAATCAGTTGGGCCAACTGTGATTAAATAGCATCTGAACGGAGCTGTCGAGCGCACACAGGTCATATGCTGACACTAACTGTTGGATTTAGACAGTTGATTACTCGACTCGAGTGTGCCCGCGAGACAGTTCGATTCAACTGTATGTTCTGGACAGTTCACCAGTGTATTATTCTGTACGTTCAAACTTTTTGCGGATGAATTAATTTAACATGCCCGAAATTCCCAATCTCTGTTGAAGAATATATTTGGCAGCTCTGGCTCGCATCCAACACAAATGGCACCACAGAATCCCATGTGGTCGTCAATTCTTTGAATAGCTGCTTGGGTTCCGCGGCTTCCCCGGCACCCTTTCCCGCAGAACTATGGGCAAACTGACAGTGTTTGCACACTTTGGATTTTGTGATGCTCACCGGCCTCGAAAATACTTACCCATTGCCTTAAAGAACTACTCTCGCCCATCGCAGCTACAGGGCCACAGCACCATGAGCTGTTTCCTACATTAGCGGCCGCCGACGGAGAGAAATGTGGATAATTCGACATCTCCGAGGACCAGAGAAAAATCTCGATCTCCTTCATTGAGTTTGACGCTGATTTGCGCCAACAGAGCGATATATGTACCTTTCATTGTCAGGAGATGCCTTCCCATATTGTATCTCTGGCTACTAAAGGGTAATCCGGTGACATATGCTGTGCAGAGGTTCATAGCATTCGCAAAGCTTTCTGCGTTGTCATTTGAGGGGTACTTCGACTGGAAAAATCTAACTACAGCCTAGCTTTTGCATTCCTGCTGTTCGCTGACTCCTCAACCTCCCCGAATTGAGTCGGACGGAGTGTACTGACTCAGTTGTAAGGTGTGCAGGAGACGTCATACTTGCACCCTACTCCTGAAGCATCGATCCATCGATAACCTGTTTTCAGGCAATGAGACTTGTTAGTTCTTGTTTTGGGCTCCAGATGAGATGTTGAAAGTGCCCAATTGCAAAGTGTTGAAATGGGGTGGTTGGCTCGTAATGAGATACCAAAACACCGCACACTTGGCAGGTGATCAAACACAACAGCGCCTGCTCAACTGTTGGAACATTACACCACATAAGTGGTGGGATATAACGGCTATGGTTGGCTGTCTAGATATCACACTTCAAAGGTGTACAACTACAACATCACTGGTCAACTGTTCAAATTTCACACCTCAAAGATGTTCAACTATACCAGCACAAATCAACTGTTCAAATGTGGCACTTCACAGGTATTCAACCACAACAGCACAGGTCAGATTTGGAAATTACACATGCTCGAATTCAACAGCCCACAGACCGTGTACTGTATGTGTTACACATTGACCTGCTATGCTCGGCGGCTTTTGTCAGACTATCGAAATGTCCTTCGGAAAAGCAACAGAGCTATTCCGTCAAAGCCACTTGCAGGTGAAATGTTCTTTCTACAGACCTTAAATCTCAGCTAAATTTCCCTTGAATTTCAACATAGTCACTGCATTCAGGCCCCTGATCGGCAGAGGACCCGGTCGCGTAGGGTCGCATAGGGTCGCGTAGGGTAGACAGATGGCAGCAATGCTCGGCAGTCTCTGCCTGAATGCAGTGAGTCACCACAGAGTTGCTACATAGCTGGTCTAGATTTAAGCACCCAATGAGATGTTGGGATCAAACACCCGTGCTAACTGCTATACAGTTGAGATGGTCACTGAGAATTACTTGCTGGGGGCTGCCTGATTTTCAACGACATTGTACGTATTATTTGATTGTTGAAGGACGGATTATACAGCAAGACTTACTGCAGCTGTACACAAAAAATACATTACTCTGAGGCCTTTTCGATGGCAAATTGCCATAATTATTGAGGATCAAGATTCAAGACTGATACCCAAATAAATTATGAGCGGTAGAATCCAATTGGGCAGTCGCGACTCAGACCAGTTTTCCTCTGCACCTAATCTTATTTCCCCAGCACGAACATTACACTCGTCTTACTCAAAAACATATCATCGTAGAATTCCCATAGAAGTGACTGGGGTCTAAATGAGACAACGCAGGCTGGATTCAAAAATAGACAGGTATTACCTCTGAATTATTCTAAGTATTTGAAAATAAAAAAGAGTGTGATCGGGGTGCGGGTTCGAATCCCGGACAAATTTGGGTGCCAGTACAATGCTTCTGCAGAGGACTGAGTTAGCTGCTTCAATTGCAACGGCCCTTTTTTTTTCTGAAACCTCGTGGTCTGGCAAACGTAAGTGGCACCGTGGGAGACTTTGCCCGCGTGGCCAGCCGACCCGGGTCTAGAAGTGATTGCCGGACATGACCGGGACCCGACGTCTTGGCACTGACTCTTCTCCTCCAGCAATGCCAGTCGAAGTAATTTGCGTTCAGGAGCCAACAGGTGCGCGCTTTGACTGCCCTCTGCCTCTTTAATAACCAGGATGATAGATGCGCAATTCGATCAACTCGTCAAAATACTCTTGAAGGCTTTTGCCAAAGGTATGTATCCACCATCAACGTCTTCTGGCGAATTCAATGTCATCTGGGGTCCCACCTATAGATGTCGTTGTGCAATCCATGTCTGGCGGCAATGCCGAACTTGCGCGAGAAGGGACGCAAGCTATTTACAGAGCCGGGCTCCTCGAAGGGTGTGTCTTGCTGGCTGTCGATTCTGTGTCGAAGGATCTACTAGGAGTTGCCTTGGGATTCGGGCCCGGGAATGGACTCTACGTGACGTGAGTGCTGCCTGCCAGCACTCTTGAGTTGACGGGAATGTAATAATACTAGAGAGGCCCAGCGCGCACTGGGATTCGATGCTATGTCAGCAAAGTATACGGACGAGATGAAGGAGTGGTGGGGGGAGGTATGTATAAAGCCTCAAGGGACGTCGTTGAATTGTTTTTGACATACTTAATAGTTTATACAACAATCCCGAAAGCTCAAGGAGGATACCGTTGGATCCGATGTGCGTTGATTCATTCCACTGTGGCTGGCGGAATATGCCGACATCATGATTTGATAGCGTATTCTGCAATCGTGGTACGCCGACAACATAGCTACAGACCCAGCGCAACAAGGCCGCGGTGTTGGGACAGCGCTTGTGAAAGCATTATGTGAAAAGGTCCTCGATCTCTCATCTACGCTGTTAAAATCTAAATTGATTCGATTCTCATCAGGCTAAAGAGGATGGTGTCCCACTTTTTTTGAACGCCATGACCGAAAGCAATGTGTGTCCTCTCAGATTGTTTGAACTGGCCCCAATTTTACATGTTCTAGGTTGCTTGGTATAAGAAGCTGGGCTTTGAAGCGAAGGGAACAAGAGAATTTACGGCTCTGGGGTCCTTGGGTGGAGAGAAATGTCAGTCGACATTGTTGGTTTGGGAAGACTCGTCAAAGAAACAGGCAGCAAAATGATATCTGCTCTCGATGAACCCGACCACTGCTTTTGGATCCCTGTGCGGGTTGTGGGTAGTCAGAGTATCCCAACCCTGCCCCTGTCCTGTTCGTGTACTCCTTGTCCATGGAAAAGCCTCCATCGGTGACAGTTCTCGATCCCGAAGACAACACACTCTTTTTGCACTTATGAAAAATCAAGTGTATATTGTCGCGTTCCATAGGTCTACACACCTTTTACTTCCTGCAGCTTTATTTCCACTTACTCAGAGTGATAAACCTGTCGATGTAAGGTTTGCTAGCGACCCTTGAAGGCTTGAGGTTCGTATGAAGGAGAATTAAGAGGTTGGGTTAGCGTTGGGCTCAACGAATGAGCTGACCATCAACGCCCAGTCGATTTCCGTTTCTCCTGAAGTTGTTGAGTTGAAGATAGATTTGAGGTGGAAGGACACCCGAACTAAACACCAGATTGTTTCACCTGTGCAAGTCGAGAAAGACAAAGACAATTCAAAGCTTTTCGTTGAAGAGAAAATTGTAAAATAGAAAAAAAAGTGAACCATCATCATGTCATTCGGACCCGGGGAGTCGAACCCCGGACTGCGAGCTGCTAAGGTATTCGCGGTCATTGCCGCGCATGCTCACGGTCCAGGTGTTCCGTACACCTACGCCCAAACAACGCACCTAGTAATTCCAGTGTGAAGCCAGCGATTGAAAGGCGTGTTGAGGAATATTTCACCACCGAGGGTACATTCGCGTGAGAATTCGGATGAAAGGTTTTCAATATGCGTTAGTGTCGCAGTTTATACCTAACAAAGTTGTACAGTCAATAAGGGAAGTGGTTAAAATAGCAATCCGCCGCCTAATTCGAACCCTGGACAGCGCGTAAGCACCAAGAGCGTGCGCTGTGTTCCGTACACCACCTCCGATGCCTTGTCCATTCCTGATGATGCGCATGGGTACATCGTGAGCGCGGGATTCGGCAACGATTAAGGTGGCTATGCAGTAGGTTCGATTCTACCATTGATACTGTATCGCCGCACACAAGACTGTTCAGCTACCAAATCAAGTGGACTGACATCTTCTTTTGTTCAACAACGCTTCGACTTGTACAGGCAGCAACGAATAATAAATTGTGACATTTTATGAACTCATTTCTAATTTTCTACTTACTTTCCATGCGGTTCATTTTGTGTACGGAGTCCTGCGGACTGAGATGAAGATTTATGTACCCCGAACTCGCCGGTGTTGAAAATTTCCCTTTACAGTTCTTCTACATTTTTCTTGTATAAATATTCGTAGTTGCGCTACAATAAAAACAGACAAGTTCTCCCCGCTGTTACTCTCGAGCCCCTAAAAAGTGTCTTTTCACTCTACTACCCTCGTCCCTGCGTCCTACGTCGTCCTCATCGTCCCCAGCAGCTCCCGTCGGTAGCTGTTCTCGTACCTCGCGATCACTCGCTGCGGTTACGTTCTGACTTGGACGGAGCAACCCTCGCATTTATACTCTTGCAGCATCACTTACCTGTCCCTCTTAGGCCCTCACACCTTCGCTGCAAGCATATCACTGAGTGAAATTGTTAAATACAAAGTAGACTCAAGGAGAATGCAGCATCGATTTTCTCACCCGCACGATAGGTAAGGAGTCAGTGGGTCCAAAGCTGAGAAGATAACCGCTGATGCTTTTGCCTACTATATGTTTTGGTATCCCTCCGGACATTTTCATTATCATATATTTAACGGAGAATTACATTCAGCTGTGATTCACATCCATGTCAATGGATAGTAGTCAAAGGAATGTGCAACCGCATGTTACAAGGACCCCGGCAGGTGTGGAGACTCAACAGTTGGTTTTGTACTGTTTATATTCTATGGTTCGGTTGAGGCTTGCCTCATTCGGAACTGTTTCAATCCAACACCTCTCTTGCTTAAATTTTGCCCAACCATGACATAATTGGCGATACAGAGGCCAATATCTCAATATGAGATGTACTATGAACTTCTTTTGACACGATACTACCTATTCAGGCTTGTGGTTCAAAAGTATGTCCTATGATCGAACAATGGTTCTTGCTCACAAGTTTTCTAGTTTCACCTCAGGTGCATGGGCCCAACCAAAGCCCCCGGTGTTTCCTGGTTCTGCGAAGACGAATGTCGCACAAATGCAGGTGCAGGCGGTTGGAGTCGCAAGAAACAGCGCATGTAGTTAAATCAGAATGTTGAGAAAAATATGAGACTTATACCATATGGCTGAGGATTTGAGTACTTCCAGTGATATCCCATTCAGTTCGACTGGAGTGGCCTTATCTGGGAGAGAACAAGGGAGGAACGAAGCGCGCCGCAAGCAAAATTGATCAAATTACCATTTGGGGTATATTACATAGGCCTTACGTAGGGTGGGTGGGTGGGGAGGAGCTCTTAAATCAGTTTTTGTCCCGGGGTAGGCAGCGGATACTCCTTGGGATCCCGACGCGTCGGGTCACGCGGCATCAACGGCATCACGGCGAAACTATTTTGTGACCGACCGCGTGACGGCGGATGTCGATTCGCGTCCTTGCCACCACATGACAAGTCTCTTGAACCTAAACCATGTGCATCTTCAAGTCCCAAGGCCAACCATCAAGCATTTTTTTTCACGAGGGTCTTGTGCAATGATGTCAGTTCTCTTCGAATGAAGACTCGAGACTCTGGATTAAAAAAAGACACTTGTGAAGCATGATATCGCCGTTTTTCACCGTGGAAAATTGTATTGATGCCGAGCTACAACTGGATACTCCAATTCCCTGAATAGAACCGACCTCTATGATATATGCTATATATATGAGATCTCGGGGCCTACTCGCATCGGAAATCTCGTCCCTTACCTCAATCATGGTCGCGCGTTCCTCTCAAACGCTCTTGTTCACCCTCCCCCTGATTTCGTATGTTGCTGCTAACGCGGTCATTCGGCGCTCTCCGCCCAAGGCGCACGATGTCATCGTCCAGGTTATATTATCCCTGCGCCTCTCCTCTCTCCTTGCTCACCTTCGGTTCTCAGCTGTTTGAATGGCCCTGGGAGAGTGTAGCGGCCGAATGCACCAATTTCCTCGGGCCCTTTGGGTATGGATACGCGCAAGTTAGCCCCGCGATGGAACACAGCAAGTGGATCTTGATACGGTAAACCACAGTCGGCTAATGTTCTCCAGTTACGGGCGACCAGTGGTGGACAGACTACCAGCCAGTGTCGTATATCCTCACGTCGAAACGAGGGGACCGCACGCAGTATGCCAATATGGTCTCGACATGCGCAGCTGCGGGCGTTGGAATAATCCAAGATGGTGCGCTTCATTTCTCTTTTCGAGCCTTACACAATTAACCTCCATTTCAAGTTGTCATGAACCATATGACCGGGTAAGCATTCACCTCTATCCAAATATTTCAAGAACGTGAGCTTGTGCTCTAGGGGGTCTGGAGTAGGTTTCGCTGGAAGCAAGTACACGAAGTACAGCTAGTGCGTGGCATCTCCCTCCTTTCTTTCTACTCTGACTGAACGATACCAGCCCGGCTGTCCCGTACACTTCATCCAATTTCCACTATTGTGCGGGCAACGGCGAGGCTGCCGGAGTCACTGATCTCAACAATGTCACCAAGTACGGGCCCTAAACTGTCCACTTTCACTACTCACGAATGCCTACCTTCCCAGCGTCCGTTTCTGCGAGGTTGGCTCCCGCATTGCTCTACCACAACCTTTTATTGACCGCCCGCGTAGCTCGACGGGCTTGCCGATCTGGCGCAAGAGCAGCTAGCCGTCCAGGACGCCCTCACAACCTACCTCGAAGACCTCGTGTCCCTCGTCAGTGCCCTTCTTCCGCAATCAATGGCGCGACACTGATCAGCTCGCAGGGTGTCTCTGGATTCCGTGTTGACGCTGCAGCATACATGGAACCTGCCAATCTCTCCGCGATCTATTCGGCCCTGTCAGGGTCCCCGTATCGCACCCAGGTTCCTATTGTTGCTCACCGCAAACCCCTATATATTTAACACTCGGATTTAGGAAGTATACGATGGCGGCGCGTCGAACCCACCCATGTATGATACGATCGGGTAAGCGTGTTTTCATCGACTGTTCCCTGGGATGTATTTATGCATGTCGCTCAGGGATGTCATCGAATTCGGGGCCACGTCGTATGTGATGCAAGCCTTCCTCGGGACTTCAGGGACTTTCATGACCACCGTAAGCACGGCACAGTCGATTTTCATTCAGCACTGAGCGTGTCCTCAGGTATCCAATTTGGTGACGCCCGTTCGTAAGTTGTCTTCCCCTTCTCATTTCTTTTTCACGTTCTGAGTCCCGGACTATCGAAGCGATGAACACCGCGTGGGACCTCATCCCCTCGAACGTCGCCAACTTCATCATGGCGAACCAGGACACAGTGCGTCTCCCTCGGTCGTCACTATACCAACTGCTTGAACAGGCCGCTAGGAACGCAGCTCTCCCTCTGACTCGCTCAACTACCTCTCCCCAAACAACGCGTACGTGCTCGGCGCCATCTTCATGCTCGGCTTCAACTACGGCACGCCCACGGTCTACTCCGGGTACAACCACTCCACGTACGACATAGGCGCGCCGCAGGACTCGAACGGAAATACCAGCCCGGTGACGTGCTTTGAGAACGGGTGGCGTTGTATGTCTGTCTTCAAGCCGTGTCCGCTGTTTCTGACCATGAGCATTGCAGGCGAGCAGGAGTGGATTGCGATCGCGAACATGGTACTTTACCACAACGCCGTCGGGTCTGCGGCCCTGACGAATGTGTTCGTTGGAACGGAGCAGCAAGTCGGTATGTATTCGATCGCAGTACTCGATGGCTGAATGCCGAATGGTCCAACACAGCTTTCGGACGCGGCTCCACCGGTTTCCTAGTAATCAACAACGAGGGAAATACCTGGACCGAGACGTTCACGACCTCGCTCCCCGCCGGCACCTGTATGTCCCTGTCCCCGTCCTCATTGTCCCATGACTGACGCCTCCTTTTCCAGATTGCGACATCATGTACCCCTTCTCCCCTACTCTTCCTTCACCCATCTGACCTGTTAATCTTTCCAGCCATGACACTGACACGGCCCCAAGCACATGCTCCGGGCCCTCCTACGTCATCTCATCCTCGGGGCAGTTCACCGCGTCCATTGCGGCGTATGATGCACTCGCCCTCTTCTCTGGTTCGTCCCTTTTATTTTTGATTCATTGATTTGGTCCGAGCCGACGCCGCTGCAGGTTTTTCGTAGGGAATGCAATTTTTGCGCGCTTTCGATTATTATCAAATCTTGTAGATCCCCCAAATGTATGCTTTGATTCGGATGCAAGCGTCCGCTATGTTGCTTTGGTCGCACCACGCCGCCCCTCTACCCGGCTCTCGGAGGCCGACGAGCTGGATGTGAATAGCCTCTGCGCTGTCGCCATAGCGGCGCTCCCAACTTAAGCGTCGGCGTTTAGAAACGGACACAAAAATGTGCTGAACAAAATATCAGGCCGGTGATAAAGGACAGTCGTGGAAGGGCAAACTCGAAAGAAGTCAAGGAGTGCTTAATAGATCTTTTAGAACAAGGCGGAGGCCAATAATGACATAGTCCGCGAGGAAGGGTACAGCAATACTTGCCATTCGCTGCTGTCGGATGTCTTGAAACTCCGTCATCGAGTTTGGTTGGAATGGAGCATTCCGAGCTAAAAGCATCGCATCTAAAGCTTGTGATGCACGAGAGTCAAACATGCTGAGACTTCTGGCTTTGCTGGAAATATGGCCCAGGATCTTTGTATCCGTCTTGCAGTCGGATATTTCAGCGAGATGAAGGGCCCCGTCCCAAGCGAGATGCTACGATGGATCACGGTGTGTTATAATTGGGTGAGGAAGAAGTCGGCGTAGCAGGAGAGTCGGTGAACAGTGGAGAGTGAAGGTGCGAAGCATCCTTCCGTATGACGGGAATCTTCTCCCCAAGTTCTGTTCGTTTCGTCTCTCAATGGTAATGGCGGCCGCGAGATTTCGTCGGTTGTTCGTCCAGTTCTTCTTGAAAATCAACCATAACGATATTGGGTTGGTGGTAAGTAAATTATGCCTTAATCGATTTGTTTGTTTCACCTCCATTCCGTTCGCAATGTGGATCCCGGAGCGAAGCGGAGGTTGTCTTTTAATTTAATATGATGCAGTTTGTCCAATAGAGGTACTAGCAGTGGACTGTGCCGCCTGTCCGACAGTCGGCCGGCATTACCTGGATGACATCAAATCCCACCGGACCGGAACATACACGATCACCTCGGTGGTAATTCTGAACCGTAGATGTTTTCTTGTGGTACCCTGAACTGGAGTTTTGGAACGTAGTGAGCAGATTCAGTTCCACTGCATATGAGACCGCGCAAGGAGTGAATTCGCAGGAGGAAACGGCCGGTACTTGGCGACGTGCAGAGTTCCGGCGTCAAAACCGTGCTGGAGTAGATGAAAGGATTGGAGCACGATTCAGCCATACTGATTCAACATCAGCTGTTACTTGATCACGCCGGTTAATGCGATAGAGTGATCATGAGGGAGGAAGAAAGCCAAATTGATGGCGAAGTGGCGCAACGGGGATGGCCGATCTCTTTACCATTTGGCCGCTGCGCGCGTTGGAGATGTCCTAGAGTTCTGTTCAGAATTCTGGTCAAGCGGTGTTTTCTCTACATTTCGTGGGCTACGGACTGTTGCGAACCGCAGCGACTCAGTTAGGCAGCATCTCGAGCCGAAATCTCCTCGGCTGTTCATCCTAGCAATGCACCTAGTACTCCGAGCCAAATCCCAAGGTCCGCCGGTCCGACGGCCGAAGAATAAGGCACCCACGCGGGGACAATCACAGGGACTGATCATGATGCGTTTCATCCCGCCCGGACTACGCGGCCGCTTTTTCAGCTTTGCGCTCTTACGTCGACCATGACCTTAATCTCCACACTCCTTCTTGCTCTGGGACTGTCTGCATCTCAGCTTGCAAAAGCAATTCCCGTGTCCGGCGTCACCTCCTCCCCCGAAGGAATCGATGGCAGCACATACGACTACATCGTCATTGGTGGCGGCCTCGCGGGGCTCACGGTCGCGGGCCGTCTGAGTGAAGATCCCGCAGTTAGCGTGCTCGTCGTCGAAGCCGGGGCGGATGACCGCGACAATCCAGCAGTGTTCGATATTTACGAGTTCACTGTTGCTCTAGGCACGGCCCTGGACTGGCAGTATCCGGCGGAAGATGGGCGCATCATTAACTCGTGCGTTGTCGAGTGCACATTATGAGAAATTATATGCTGATGAGGCAGTTCAGAGGCAAGACGCTGGGAGGATGCAGCTCCATAAACGGCGGTTCGTGGACGCGTGGATCCGTGGCGCAATACGACCTCTGGTCAACTCTTCTCGAGGAGTCCGAGGCCGATGTAGGATGGAATTGGGACGGAATGCTGCACTACATGCGGAAGGTGCGTCGAATTGAACAAGTAGTCCTTGCTTCTGCACTGCTAACATCTATTTCATACCCATTCAAGTCCGAGAACTTCATGCCCCTAACCGCCGACCAACTCGCCAAGGGTGCCGAGGCCATCCCTGTGGTTCACGGTTCGTCTGGCCCAGTCCACGCAGCGTTCTCGCACGGCATGTACGGTGGGCCGCAACAGCCCGCCTTCGTAGCCTCAGCGACGAATGCTTCTGGTGTCGTACACTGCCCAGACCTTAGTGCGGGGAATCCGAACTGTGTTTCCATGAATCCCGTCGTATGTGCCAACTCCTTCTTCACTCTACTTATTGTCTAACGCGTTATTTGAAGTCTATAAACTACAACGACGATGACCGACGCTCTTCCTCCGCGGAGGCGTATCTTACGCCTGTGGAAAAAAAGCGAACAAATTGGGTTACGCTGACGCAGCACCTCGTGAGCATTTTGGCTTCACGCGCGCTTTGGTATTAGTTTCTAATGGTAATGAAATGTTTCAGGTAACGAAAATAGTGTGGGTGGACACAAAACTACCTCTCGTCGCCACCGGTATCGAGTTCGCGACGTACACAAACACCACGAACGGCACCACACGCTTCACTGCGCATGCGCGAAAAGAGGTCATCGTCGCTGCCGGGGCCCTTCGTGTGCGTATTCTCCTCATCCTCCCCTCTTGTCGATGATACACATGCTTATTCTCATCCAACTCAATTGAATTGAACCATTCTACTCTAGACACCGGCTGTCCTACAACTCTCTGGCGTCGGCGACGCAGACATCCTGGGTCCGTTAAATATCACCACTCTCGTCGACTTGAAGACTGTAGGGCGGAACCTCCAGGAGCAGGTGCGCTTCAAGCTTACTTATCACCAATTTCAGATGCAACCGAACTGATCATTCCCTCCCCTTTCCATTTCCATGACAGACGAACACAGTCGTCGCCGCAGGCGGCACCGGCTTCCCCGTCAACGGCACCGGCCCCAACAACGCCATCGCGTACCCGAATTTCTTCCAGATCTTTGGGAACGCGTCGGAGGCAAAAGCTGCGGAGGTGGAGCGTTCGATTGGGACGTGGGCGGCGAGTCAGGCGGAGAATGGATATTCGGCTGAGGCGCTGGAGACGATCTTTAGGAAGCAGGTTGGGATTGTGTTGAAGGATACAGGTATGAGTGAAGAGTGACTTTCGCCCCACGACGGAGCTGCAATTTACTGATTTACTTTGACTAGCGCCGATGGTGGAGATGTTTTATGCCACTGGGCCGGATGTCGCCTCCAAGTATGTGTTCCTCGTCTTGGTACAAGAGAAACCGACTCACCCGGTTTCAATCGACTTCCTCTCAGCCAAATCCTCACGGTCTTATGGCAGCTACTGCCGTTCAGCCGGGGGCGCGTCGAGATAGTGGCAAGTCTATTTAGCGCTTCCGTTATTCATTCAATCACTGACAACTAATCAGTCCGCAGACCCGTTTGAGTATCCCAACGTCCACGTCAACTACTTCAATGTCTCGTTCGACATGGACGTTATGGTTGCGGGGCTGCAGACCTTACGAAAGATTTTCAAAACGCCGCCACTCAGGTATGGCGTCTATTCTATCCCGGTCCACACATCCCATTATCCACGCATTGATTATTTTTCTCCCGCAGCAATCTCTCGATCGGAGAAACAGTCCCAGGCGCTGCTGTTCCCGACGACGGCAAGGGCGGCACGGCAGCCGATTGGCAACCATATATCCTCCAGAATTTCGGATCGGTCGCGCATCCCATCGGTACAGCCGCGATGATGCGGCGCGACCTCGGTGGTGCGTTCTTTGCTCTCTTTCTCCTTCTGCCCCGTTTTCTATCCCTATATCCATCGTGCAATATTCTGACTTACTTTTCCTCGTAATGTAGGTGTGGTCGATGCGCAGCTGAAGGTGTACGACACGGCGAACGTACGCGTGGTCGACGCGTCGATCTTGCCTATGCAGCTTAGCGCGCATTTGAGCGCGAGTTTGTATGGCGTTGCGGAGAAGGCGGCGGATTTGATCAAGGTTGCGCATAAATAATTTAAGCGTGCGAAATGGTTTGCTCCCGATTCCTGCTATTCAAATTCTCATGTCATTTTTAAACGAACGTTTTATTTCCATATACATTGTGATGAAGAGGCCTTAAAGTCCGTCGCGACTCGCACGCTACTTGTAAGTAGACCACAAACCTGGGTCACAATACCCCGACCCCGCAAATCAACTTGTCCGTCGCCCGTCGACGGCCGTCGTTTCGCCGGCCGTCACCGTCCCGTCGAAAATTTTCTGAAGGCCCCGACGGAACGGGTCGGCTACCCGTCGCACGGACCCCGTAGAACCGGCGCGACGGGTACGGCGTGCAGCCCTATAGATATCGCCCATATTAAGATATCACGCCTCAAAAGGCTGCAGCCTCTACAAGTAATACCTCGCAATGGGTCGGAGCCACATCACTCTTTGAGCTTTATCGGAGATTCTCGACTCATTCTGCCTCACGAAGGCCCGGCCCGCTCAGGGCCCACACCAGCTCAGATAAAAATTTCCATCTTCCTTTATAGGCTTCTGTGTTCCTGGGCCTCGCCAGCAACCATCTATTCAAGCACTCGAAGATGTCTGACCGCCAGACGTCCTGTATCATGATTTCTCATAGCCTTGTCCCTGGCGCCCCCTGCGATTCTGGCCCTTCCATCAGGCAAATCCCAAATTGCTATGAGCTGTGGTATAGATGCCATAGACGCCATAGCAGCTGTCTATAACGTCTATGTGTGTCTATGTAGCAGCTCATAGACGCTAGAGCATTTTGAATTTTCCTGATGTCGAATAGGTGCTCATTAGCGGCTTCAGGGTCAATCACAGACTGGCCATAATGGTCCTCGCAAGAATTCGCCAAGATCATACTTCCGCGAAGCAAGGGAGCGGAGGCCGATTTTCTACTTCCAGAAGAGAACAATGCTGTCGGAATTTTCATATGGTAGTACTAGCGCCTTCGACCTTCTAGCCCCTGAGGTTCCACAGACGAGTGATGGACTAATCTGAAGCAGATGTATATCCCGGGATCCAAGAGTATAAGAGCCTACATGTCTCAAGCACTCACTCAGAACTTCCAACCCTTTTCTGAACACAATGTTCAAGCTTCAAGCTTTCATAGTGCATATACCACTTGCATCTGTTCCAAACCTGAGCACTGACGTTTACAAGGCTGTGACCTTGGCTCTCGTGTATGCCACCGGTGCACTCAGCATCAACCGCACCAAGGACGTCACTGAACGTGAGGCCGATGCGTTCTCTTTCACCGCATTGGCTAGTGTGGGAGCATACCAAGCATCAGACGGCGAGACACGTATTTACCGCCAACTTTCGGACGGAAGTATCTGGGAGACGGTGGTCAACGGTGTATTCTTCGAAGGCAATGTCGAACGTCCCGACCAGTTGATCGTCCCTGCTTCCGAGGCTCTCCTGGGTACTCCCATCGCCGCAGTGGCAAACAACGGCTTCGCCGACGTGAGATATTATCTTGGCCAGCAGAAGAGGCTTCAAGTTCACGAGACTCAATAACGTCTCTAGGTCCACGTGTTCTTCTTCTCTAAGAATCGCGTCGTCAGCGAGTATTACTAGACCTCCGGCACGCAGTGGATTGGCGGTAGTCGTTGTCCAGCGACGCCGGCAGCAGGAAGAATGTGTCTTACGACCAGCGGCTTCGTCGCAGCCACCACGCAGTTCCTGTACGCAATGGAAAACACTGTGTCAGGTGCTCCTGCCAAGATGAGAGTGGGATTCAACAGCGCTGGAACCCCCGGAGGCCTTACGAGGCCGCGATGGTCGCCGACGGAGGAACTTGGCAGGTTTCGGTTTTGAATTGAAGGTGAATGGTGGAAGGGGTACGGCGACTTCGCGCTTGCGCCGGAGTTTCGAAGTAACGTAGCTTGATGGTTCTTTTGTTCAACGAGATGTTACATGTATTATTACTCGTATCTGTCAAGATATGGATGTGTTGGCGTTCGTTCAGTGATCAAGACCGCGAGATGCGCGAAAAAAAATGATTTCATAAACAAGCCGTCCGGGAAGAAATTACCGGACGGGACATTCGGAGTTGTATGGTAGCTGTCGTAGTTGTTTGTGGTGTTGTTGAAGGTCCCACCTGCCACGGCGGAGTGCTGTGGACCCGAGGAGACGCCGTGACAGTATCAGGCGATGATTGAAGCACCCAAAATAATTTAAATAAACACACCAGCTCAGAAAAAACAGACAGCTTCCAAAGCGCCGTAGGATTACCATTTGGAAGCAAGGATAGGCTATGTATGCAGCTTTCGCGATGCGCTTCAATCAGCGGGATGGTCTCTGGAAACAGCAGCAGACCCTGAAAGTCGGGTGGGTTTTGAGAAGGGACGAGTTCGGACGTGGCATCTTCGAAATGGTGTTTGCTGCATTCAAGTTCTGAAGGAAGGTGCGGTGTGCAGAAAGACTCGGATTCCGTGCAAGACACGACGCGATACGGCGGCGCGAGTGCCGCACGCGCTTGGGTACGATATAACGCCGAAGTATACGTCCATGCGCCGTTCTCGTCGATATCAGCGGGTTCTAAGCGACTGCACAGCAGAAAAGGAATAAGTGGGGCGAAGTAGGAGGGTGAGTGAGAACGGGCAGTGAACGCGGAGGGAGCGAGGGAGCGAGGGAGAGGAAGGAATGAAAATGGCTGGGGGCCGCGCGATCGTATGTAGGTCCGGGCTTGAGGCGGGAGCAGATGTGTAGCCGGAGTCGGGAGGTAGCCGTAAATTGTATGTCGAATCGGTGGATCCGCAGTGTAAGGGCTTGCTGGAGGTGTCGTACAGAGCGTGTTGTCCACTTGGGTTTGTCGGCGGGTCGGCTCCGGGACTGATGCGCCAAGCCTGCCTGGATGGAGCGCGGCTAGTCAGGTAGCGCGCGGGCGGACAGCCGAGCTTGGTTGGGTCTCGAGGTTCGCGAGTCGGCGGAGACGTGCAGGGTCGAGGGGCGCAGAGTGCATCGCAGGGTGTTGAGGAGCGCGGCAAACCTGAGACGGACGCGTGGATACGCCGGCGTACGTAGGATAACGAGTAAAAGGCCGAGGAGGGAGGGCGGAAAGAGCCACGGAGCGCGCCAGCCGGGAGGGTGGGTGTGGAAGGAAGGAGGGACGAGGGAGAGGGCGGAGCGTGGAGAATGACGCGTTGTGAGACGATCCACCGAGCATCGCTGTCGTCATCAAAGCTCGCAGAGCCAGCCCGCACCTGATGCGGCAGGGACAGAGAGCGCGAGTGCGTGCGTCAGCGTTTACGGGCGCGTTTGCAGCCAGACATCGGCGTGATCAGGGAGGGAGGATGCGAGGGGCAGAACGGAGGTTAGCGGCACTAGAAAAGCAGAGGGAGATGTGAAGGGCCGAGTGAGAAGAGGAAGAGAAGGAAAGTGGAGGGAGGAGGGAGCGTGTGGAGAATGAGGAGGGTTCTTAGCCGTCGTAGTGTGCGCTCGACACGTTCGAGGCGTCCGTACGGCGCTGGGGTAGTAGGTACAGTGCGCGTGAAGTCGTACAGCGGCGGCGGGGTCTTGAGCTGCGTGTCTCGGGTAGCATGCACGCAGAGCGCGGGTGTGTGGCAAGCAGCGGCGCGGTGCTTTGAGCTGAAGACAGAGTCGGCTTTCGGGCGCAGTGTACAAGTGCCAGCCCACATAAGGAAGAGGGGGGAGATGTGAGCGTGGACACGGAGCAGTGGAGAAAGAGAGCGCAGAACGCACCGGCAAGTCTGTATCCATTCATCCGTTACTCTCTGGTTAGCAGGACTCCACAGCTCGCGGCACAAAGGGCACTCGGACTGGGCACGGTTGAGAATACAAGAGGAAGAATTGGTTGTAGCGGCTAAGCATCGCAATCTCGTGAGTGCTGGAACGACTGGACGAGCAGCTCGCGAACCGTCGGACCAACGAAAAGTCGAGATTGTTGAGCGTCCTGAAAGTGAAATGCACAGGGCTACGCCGACGCCGCCAGCAGCCAGGAGAGGGGATTTTGACCTTCAAGCCGGAATTCAGAGCGCTAGCTACAGCATTGAACAAACGGTTGACAACTTGAAGGAATCGGCTAGTCATATTGAACGCTAATCATACAAATTTTCTGGCCAAAGTTCGACTCTAACATACCACTCGTTCGCGCGCTTTGCAACCAACATGAGCGTTGGGATAAATACAGGCCGACTCGGAGACAGAGCGCAGAGTTCGAAAAGAACTCGAAAATTTCTTTTTCCTGATCAGGACAAGACGCGCCTGGGTTAGGGTTACCCCGTTCTTTTCCTGGCAATTACTCGACATTGCCCGGGCAATGGCTCCCCCAAACTGGCTTGCAATATCACTCTCAGGCTTCCTCCCACTCATTCGTTTCTTTTCGCCGCTCTGCTGCGTCGGTGCTCGCTACCCACTCGGTCTGCTGGCTGCATCTCAAAGATGAGTCGACTGTTTCTAGCAGTGTCGCAAGGATTGGCAACACGTATCATGTATTGCAAAGATATCTATCACGGTGTTGACTTGACGGGACACACCAAGAAGGCCTCGGCTTTGTACTTCGCTGTCAAATCCTCACCCGCAAGACTCCAAGCAAACCTCGCTTCCGAACTCCAGCAACGCCATCTTGTCGAATGATGTACCATGATGTGCCACTACTGTACTATTTCAATCAATTCGAACCGGCCTGTGACCTGTGACCGCGGGATACGAAATTTAGATTCGTACTTCGGTCGGGGCGAGCGTGACACGGTTTTTTTTTTTCGTAAATCGGTCGCAAAATCAAGGCCAGCCCTCACATATCCCTAATTTGTTTTCTAGCTGCCACCAGGCACACTTAGATTGGATTAAAGTAATACTTGATCAGAAACCAGTCTGTCAAGAACTGTGGTCAACACAGAGTCGTGAGAGGGAGAGGAAAGGAGGAAGAACCCGATCAGCGGTTACTTCCTCTCATGTCAAAATTGACAGTTAGTGCAAACACCGCCGGCGCGGCGTTGCTGGCTAACTGCACATGTGCGGAGGCGAAAAATCGCTTTTTTGAGCCCTTTTCCAGCACTTCTGTGACTTGTTTGAGGGTTTCGTATATTGCCCCCGGTGACCTGTGACATGTACGAAAAAATTCGTAAATTTTGGGCCCTGTGACGCGTGACATACGAATTGATCGAAATAGTACAGTACTGAATAGATATCACTCAAGGCTTTGCAAGTCGATTTTCTGACCGACGCTGCGAGTCTGCGTCGTCTGCGACGCCCCAAGACTTCGAATTTATTGCTGCTCGTTGGCTCTCTTCCGTGATCATACAACGTCCAGATACTTGTCTCACTCCGCCGGACTTGCGGCGACACCTGGTGGCTTCGTGGTCTTATCAATATTAGTATTGTCGTGTAATCCTCCCTCTGGTACCACGTGACTCGGCCACCGCACCTCTTTCTCCTCAAGCTCCACTGGTACCCCAGCTGCTCCCTGCGGGCACCCCGGACTACATTCTATAACATGTAACACTACTCTGCTCGTTACTGTCGTCCGCACCCTCTCCGTATCTCATCCTTTGCACGATAGCCGGCAGCGTGCTCATCTCCCCAGCTTATCACCATTGCTTGAGCTACGCTACTCGACCCTCGGCTGGCATAATAACGTTCGTCTGTACATACGGCACTGCGCTTCGAATCATCTTACGTCTGCTGCATGTCCCCGCCCTCGTCCTCCTTCCACCGCCATCCGACCACCGTACACACTCTCTCGTCGACCTCCACCAGCACCACCGTCGCCCCCTGCGGACACTCCGGAATACATACCTGAAAGTGACCCGCTCGTGCTCCCGGAATCGCCGTCGTCCCTCGCGACATCTCGCCCTTCACACTATAGCCGGCAGAGTGCGTCTCCTCAGCTTTTTTGTGCTGGGCTACTCGACCGATCCTGGCATGATCCCTTCCGCCCCGGAATACGGCAACAAAAATCGAATCCCTCCGCGTCCCCAACCCCGTCCTCTTGCTACCACTACCATCCCGACGACCGCACCCTCTTTCTCGTCAAGCTCCACCGACATCACCGCTGCTCACTGCGGAGGCTCCAGAATACATGCTCGAACATTTCCCGCTGCTCTGAGCGGCATCTCCGTCCGTCTCCAGTCGTTTCTCGCTCTCCACACGATATCCGGCGCCAGAGTGCTCGTCTCCTCAGCTTATCGTGCTTGACTACTCATGGCAGGCGACGCACCCGCCGTCCTCCCGTCCTCATCCTACGACAGCGCGCGCCACCGCTACAAGACCCATGCGGTCAGCGCCCACGCCACGGCCCCAGTATCAGCAGCGGCCGCCTGGTACCTTCAATCCCCTTCCCTTCCCTTCCTCACCCAAAATCCCCGCAAAAACGGCGGGATATACTCCTCATTCGCGCTTTCAGTCATTCAAGAGTCCTTTCACCTGCACTTTCACTCATTCAAGCCTTACCCCCGATTCAAGAATGAAGTGCAAGACCCAAGACGTCGCCACTCCGCGTCTCCCGGATCCCGGTATCGCAGGGAACGCAGCGCTGGCGCCCTCCCGTCGACAACGACGCGTGCGCGGACGTGAACAGCGGGAGAGCAAGAGTGGCTGGCAGCTGACAGCGAGTGTCCCCACCGCGGCCATCCTGCCGCCGCCACCCGCCACCGTCCTCATCCTACGACAGTGCGCGCCACCGCTACAAGACCTATGCGCCGCGGCCATCCTGCCGCCCCCGTCCCCCCGTCCTCATCCTACGACAGTGCGCGCCACCGCTACAAGACCTATGCGGCCAGCGCCAACTGCGCCTCGCCCAGCATCAGCAGCGGCCGCCTCGTGCCTTCAGCCCCTCCCCATCTATCGCCTTCCCTTCCTCGCGCGAAGCTCCAGGCAAGAACGACGGGATATACTCCTCATTCGCGCTTTCAGTCATTCAAGAATCCTCATCATCTCCGCTTTCACTCATTCAAGCCTTACTCTCGATCCAAGAATAATCAAGAATCACGCCCTAAGATCCAAGACGCCGTTGTAGATGCGCACCATGCGCTGGATCCCGGTATCGCAGGGAACGCGGCGCCGCTCCCCAGTCGACAACGACGTGCGCGCGGACATGCACAGCGGGCGAGCAAGAGTGGCAGGCGGCTGACAGCGCGCGCAGTACGTTACTCTCAGCCAGCGTGCAGTCAGTCAGTCACTCAGCCAGTCAGCACTAGTACTTCGGGCGATGCGGAGGCGATGCGGAGGCGTCAGCGTATGTACATACATACTGCAGCACCCGAAAACGTTACTCGGTAGCTCCTATGGAGCAAGTACTGTTTTCCCAATTCAATCATCCCCCCGATAGTCCTCGATCCGATGCTTGTCGGCTCAGCAGCTGATCTGCGATGCACCTGCCGCAGCACGATAGCACTGCAGTGGTCGTGCCTCCGGGCGATGGTAACGACGGCGACCCGTGTGCGGGACGGGGAGATGTGCCCGCACGTCCCGCACTAGCTCCGAATCAGTGCATGCATCTCACAATCATTGATTCACAAGGCCAGGCCAGGCCAATCCTCTAAGCCGTTGCTTTGCAAAAATCCGATTGAAGAGAAAATAGAATGGGATGCCAAAAGTATTACTGTAATATCCTAAGCATCTCGTGGTGCACTGTACTTATGTAGGTAGTAAGTAAGTGTGTGTAGCGAAAAGTGTATAGTCCAGTCCGTGTCGTAATGCGAAGGTATCGGTATCGGTCTCATAACGCCCAACCGCGCGGGCGGCCCACGTTGCGCCATGGGCCCACGCGCACCCCGGTCTATGCGAGAAGCTCCAAGCTCCCTTAGAGCGCGAGGACAGCGACGAAGGCGGCGGCCATGGCGCCGAGGGAGACGCCGATGGCGGCGGCGCCGCCCGTGCCGGTGGTGGAGGGCGAGGCGCCGCTGCCGCTGCTGCTGCCAGAGCCGCCCTTGCTGGTGGGGGCGGAGCTAGCGCCCTTGCTCGTGCCAGAAGAGCCAGCGCTGCCGGAGGGAGCAGAAGCAGATACTGAGTTGCCTGCAGCTGGTGGACAAAGTCAGTGTCGTGCTGAATAGGCGAGGAGGAGACGTTATGTACCTCCTGTCACAGCAGCGCCGTCCGCGAAGATGGCAGCAGATGCGTAGGGGACACAGCTTGAGGTGGGGGCGGGCGTGGGGGTGTAAGGGAGGGCGTCATAGTCGATGGGGATGGTCTCGGACGCGGGCTGGTGGTAGGTGCTGGTCGCGCCGTCTGCGCCGACGTAGACACCGACGGGCATCATGTCATCACCCTTGCACTGCAGAGACATGTTAAATCGAGAGCGATATGGCAAACAATAGACACGCACAGCTTCGAAGACACCCTCCGCGGCGTTGCTGGGCGCATTGTACTCACAGCCGAGTCTGTCGTAGACGTTGTTGCACAGACCCTGAGGGTTCTTGCCAGTCTGGTCGCAGATCTTAGCGCAGAAGGTGGTGCCGCCGATGAAGCTTGGACGCGGATCAGCCACCGTGGTCCGAGTTGAGAGGAAGAAGAAACTCACAAGGACCAGTGCTGGGCCTGGATGTAGGTCGCGTTGTTGCCACCCGCGGAGGGGAAGGCGTTGGTGTAGACGAGGCCACCCATGGGGTTACCCTCACCGTCCTGTCCTCCGGAGTCGAGCTCACCACCGTCAGGCCCGACCATGTTCAGGAGCGCCTGGTTGATGGTACCGGCGATCTGAATATAGGACGGGGTCTGAACGTACTGGATGCCAGTGATGGCGCCAGCAGGGATGATACGGGTGCCGTGGCCCTTCTTCGAGCACCATGCGACCTCCTCGCCCTCGGTATCGGCGATACTGCAGGCGTGATAAGCGGGAGCGCAGGTTGTCATGGGGAGGATATCACTCACGTCGAGTTGGGTTTCGCGGGCGCCCACAGGCAAAAGTCTGTCCACGCCGATGTCAGTAAAGAGAGAGCGAGACGTGACAGGGAGACGGACCGTCGATGTGGTTTACGAAGGCGGTTTGGCACATCGAGTCCTGGTTCTCGGTGGTGGAGTTGCACTGGTTGTAGCCGGTCTGGAAGCCACGGGGGTTGTCGGTATCGGTCATGACTTGGTAGGGCTAGGAAGGGGGATTCAGACGCCAGACGACTGCGCAGGGGAGCGATGACGACGCACAATGCTTCCATAGGGAATGACCTTGTCGACGAGGGGGTCTTTGGAGAAGTAGTCGGCACGAACGACGGCGGAGGTAGCGAGGAGAACAAAGGATAAAAGAGTGGATCCAGACATCGTTGGGAGTGAGGGGCGCTTAGAGCGTACGTGAAGAAGAATTTTTGTACGGCGGGAGAGAGGGAAAGGGAGGGCTGTGTGTCACGCTGTAGAGCCGTGACGCCTTTTGAAGCACCCCAAAAATAACATAACTGTTTCAAGGGGTATCAGTTCTCACCGTCGGGTAAATATCAAAATGTATTTTAGGAGACGGGGGGAGGAGACTACGCCGGTTTTCACCATGGACGAGCTCGGACGATTTTAAAATCTGCGTCCGATTATTTTGGCCTGCACGGAGGACAAGAAAAACATACCAGATTGGGATGAAAATCCTACACGTGGCCTACCCTGGTTGCCATATTTAGACTTGCCATATTTAAACTTCCTCCATACTCCGATCAGTCCCCCTACATGTTGCCCTGGATGAAGCCCTGGAGCGTCAAGGACGGCCATTGAGCAGCACCCGACGACGTGTTTAACCGTCGATCGGGCTGTGGTATTTTTGGAATATATATGCTCCATTGGTGAGGACGACTTCTCAGGCTCCGCGGGCATGACCAGCAAGCGGGCGAAGAAACCCGCACACCGTCTATTCAAATTTGACGTGAATTCCGGTTAGCGAGGCGACTTCAGTCCAAAACCTGAGATTATTCCCGCCCGTTCGGTCGTCCAATAAATTCAAATTTCGCAGGGAATTCAGAACTCACCCAAATTTAGTTCAACCCCTCTACATATTCCGGGAGCTGCGCGGTGTGAACGGTCGACCATCCACAGCAGGCCACAGCCTCTCGTCGTAGTCCATGACCATGCACCGAGTTCCCAGGCGTCCAGTTGTAGGCCGGAATCCTCTACATGCTTGTCTTCTTTCGGGTCCTGCAAGGTTATTATTGTGGCCCGAATCCAGGAAGCACGCCCATTTGACGTGGCGTAAGATTTTTTTCGGCACGGTCCTCTGGCGTACTGTGGGAGGAGCATAGCCTTAAAACTCTAAAGCAGGCCGCGTGATCCCGCCCAATGGCAGGAGCCACCGAACGTTGCCCTTCGAGCGTCGAAACTCCCGCTGCAGAGAGAAGAATCAGCTTGCAGGGTACGGTCCAAAAATGTCATTCAGGGCTGAATTACCACACGAAGTAGGTTATGGCCTATGCCTGGTTCCCAGGTGTCGAGGTGTAGGCCGGAGTCTTCTACTTGTCTTGATGTAACAGGAAGACTTCTGCGAGACCACTATGGGTGACAGTTAGCCTGCAGCTCCGAATCCAAGTGGCGCTCTTACCGGCCACAGGAAGCAGGCCAATTAAATGCATATGGGACACGGGGGAACGATATATTTTCGGCACTAGTCGACGTATGTGTGGAGGAGCATAAAGCTCTACAATAGGTCGAGTGATCCACGCTCAATGGCAAGAATGAATGGAGGCTCGGAGCCACAGAAAGTGCCGAAATTCCGCTGCGGAGGAGAAGAATTAGCCTGCAGATCTCATCATGATTCAAGTAGGTTCTCCTACCGCGGCGACCGAAGGGCTCCAGGAAGACCGAAGCCGAGCAATTGAACGCGAAAAAGAACATATTAATATTTTTGGCCTTGGTCGGCGGCGCAGGTGTGGGAAGAGCCTTGATCAGAGTAGAAGTGGAGGAAGTAGGTCGTAACTGTATCAGCAAAATAGGATGTGGCGAGAGGTATGTAGAGCAAGCTGCGAGTCCGTGTATTTACTGCCGATAGTGCAGATCCCCTCGCGGTCGAAAGAAACAGGTTGACCCAGCGCAGACGGAGCCGATTCCCAGCGGAGAGGCGAGCTTGGAATTTCGAAGATAATTCCAGAAAAAACTCGTGTATGAGGCGGGAGGGGCCCGGGGTATAAGCACACGCGCGCCTGTCTTGATGGTTCCGACCGACAATTTCCGAGAAAAGCGTCCAAAGGAGAGAAGAACCAATGTGCATTGAAGCAGCGGTAGACGTGCAAGGCCAACAACTTATAAAACCGACGAGATTCAAAGTTCGGGCTGATCAGAATCGCCGAGAGCGCCAATTGCGCGATGTACTTCCTTTCAACCGTGACATGACAGCGCATCCGCTCGTAGTCATCCAAGTTACGTCGAGGGGAGAAATGGGCCCCTGACTCACGATCTGGAAACGTGTATTCAAGAAACTTGGTGGTGCTACGCCGATTTATTGGAGTTTTTCGACACTAATAGTGTGGCCCACAGAGCACTCTTCAGCAGAAGGTTTTTTTTGTGTGGGAATGGCTTGTCTTGTCTCGTGAAATTCTCGACCGGCAATGTGGAAACGTCCGAAGGAGTGAGAAATCGGTGGTGGAAGTTTATGGGCGCCAAATATACTAGCACAGCCTTTGTGATTGACGCTCATCGGCTTGTCTTTCACCATCATATCCAATCAGTAATTGCGCACTGAATATACGCTGAACGCTCAATTCGGATCGGCTATTTCTTAGAACCTGTAGACTGCGACTCGACTCGACTTCTCGAACGTTCGTGGATTCAATCGCTTTCGTGTTTCCGCGTCGGCGCCGGGTGTGTCCGAACGAGCCTCTGATCGGGTGTTTCCTCGGGCAGCGAAGCACTCCGTGCCGATACTCTATTTATCTGGGAGCGGCACACTGGTTACAACTTATGGGCGCTTCATGCCTTTAGGTGCTTCGAGAGTGTCTCTTTTTTTTCTTTTGCGTGTTGTTGGCGGATTTTTGGATCTCATTTTCAGCATCCGTTGAAAGCAGCTGCCCGACAAGAAATAACTATCGTATTCGGCTTTTTTTCAACTCTACGTCCCTATTCTCAAGTATCACTCTCGGTATCCCGTCGGCGCCTCCAGCATGATACATTTTCTAGGATGACTGTCCCGATCGCGGCTCTGTTGGCTTGGCCATCGCGACATTCAGAAAATCATGGCTGGATCCCCTCGGGCGCGTCTGTTTGATCGGGTATTGGATGATATCCTCTCAAGCGCACGGTCCTCCGAACCACCGATTCTCCGAATCACTCCACTCGAGCCCACAGCTATGGCAGCAGTGCCACAAGATTTCGCCCCATGAAAGCCCATCTATGGACTCTCAACTCTTATCGAACACCCAGGCCTGGTCCTTTCCCACTTTTTTTTTCATTCTCCCCTTCTCTTACCCTTCCTCCTTCATTCTCCTCCAGCTCGGCTCTGGTCTACCTACTTTCCTTCCTTCTTCACATACACCAAACATGACCCGCTTTTCGACCGCATTCTTCGTCGCGGCGCTCGCAGCTTCCCTCCTCCAGGCAAATGCCGCCCCGCTCCAGTTGCACGCTCGGGCAGAAGACGTGACCCCCAACTTCACGCAAGACAGCCAAGTACGCGAAGTTTGAAGAGCAACGACAATGCCCAAACACCTCCTGACATTCCTCCACAGTGTGCCAATTCGGAAATCGTCGCTAGCCTGCTGTCGTCGGCCCTTGCGGTGCTGGACCAAGCGAAAACGTACGTGGTCCAGTCGATCTCCTTCCTCTCTTTACATCCTCATACTAATACTGCTTATAGTAAGGATAACGCGGTGGCCAACGATCTGGCGACCTTGAAGGTGATGGATGATTCCGAATGTATTACCGTGGCATGCAGGCAATTGACAATTTCTTTCTAGGGCTTTTTGACGGCGGCGTCTCTGATAGAGAACAGCACTGTTGGCTCGTGCAACGGTACCGCTGATGCGAGCAACGGCACGGCCGGGGAAGGCTCCAACAATAACAACGCCACGGACTCCTCGGCGGACAATAACAATGATGCTGGATCTAACTCTACCAACGCGGACACGGGAAACGACGCCAAAAACAACGGCACTAGCGAGGAGGGCTCTGACGGTAAAGATACGGGCTCCTCGCAGGGCAAAGGCAGCGGTGCGAGCTCCTCTCAGAAGGTAATACACCGCACTTCAAAATACATGTTCCTGACATCTTGTTCCGCAGTCCGTCGTCGCGTCGTTGATATCGAGTGTAAGATCCACCACTTGAGATTGGTGACGGGAAACTGATTAACTGAACTTCGTAGGCCCGCGCCGCACAGAAGACCCAGGGCTCCAAGGTATGTTTCAGGCATCTTTTTTACTTACGATGTTTTGACTCTTCTGGACGTTTACTTAGGTACGGTTTGGGCGCAGATGAGGCGCTGGAGCGGTTTCGTTAATGTATGTAGGAGCTGTCGTGGCCATGATAGAGTTATAATATTCAATGTTCGAGCATTTTCTGAGAGCCGGATCGTCGACGGCGCTGCTCAGTTGCGGGAACTTGAAGTCGGAACTCAGGAACCTCCCCCTCCACCTGAGAGTAAGGGAAGGGTTCTGTTTAACCGAGGTCTTTTGGGAGCGACTCAATGATCAACTCAGGGCTCAAATTAATAATACGAAGGACACGTACAAATTCTCGTTGACGAATGAGCTCTTTGATTCTGGTGTCCTTGTGTTTAACGACGTGAATTGCCAAGTATCTTGGGTAATTACGCAGATACGAATGATGCCCTGAGCCACGCGGATCTTCTGCTAAATTGTCCAGACGTTCCAACCAAAGTCGACAGGAAGAAAATACTATCTGGCTTGTCCACTCATTTCAGGTCTTTATAGAATAGTGAAACTGGTGGTTTTGAAGTGCGGAATCGAGGTGTTTGGTGCAGAATCGGACTCAAACGCGGAATCCGATGGACCCGACTCGGAGAGAGAATTGAAGGAAGTGCTGTTAAGTGTATGGTAAGCAAGCCTTTTGGTCTACGATTGTCGAGGTACCAACCCCTCAGGCAAGCCGACTGGATGGCCTGGCGCAGCGAAAGTGATCGAGTCAAGTGCAAAGGACTGGCGCCGGCGGATCGGTGGTTTCCGCCCAAGAAGCTGGCCGATCATGGCGATGCGCGACCAGTACGCGGACCGCGCACTCGAAGTCATTCCAAACAGAGCGAATATGACGACGGCCAGTAGGGCAGGTTGCCCGCAGGAAAAGTAAGTTTTGAAGGTGTCCCATCGAGTATCCGTGAGGGCGGCGTACGGAATCCCGAAGGGCGAGAAGTCTGCGTGATTGGCCGCCCATCCAACGTAGATTGGGAGGGTTTTCTGAGTCGGGGATGGCAGGGTGACGAACAGGGACACCAGGTTTGTGATTGAGATTGGAAGGGTTATGGCGGCGTCGAGACATCCGAGGGCGAGAATCCGCAGGTAGGAAGTCCGCGAGATACCATTGCCTTCCAACAGTTCCGTCGTGCTTCGGGTCTGGACGTAGAAAGTGCGAATAACAAGAGCTGCATAACTCCGTCATCGGGACGGTGTTGGTGAAATTCAATAAAATACCCACGGCAGTAGAAGAAGATCGAGATCAGGGGAGGAACGACTGGAACTATTAAGATAATCACGGTACTGAACCAAGAAATGGAGACAATGGATGCGCAGCCGAAGCCCTGGAGGACAACGAAGCGAGCTTCCTGGCATAGGGTATCTGTGCGGACGTCAATAATGAACAAAGGAGGAATGCAAGATCGTACAAATTACTACAGTCATGAAGAGAGGATAACCAAGTCCCCAACCCCAATCAACACTAAGATCAAACACCCTCTGTAGAAAGATAAATTTTAAATCAGAGACTCAATTCAATCGGAACATCGCACCGTTTTCCGACTGGGCGCCTCGACGTCACGCAGGGTCGATATAATGTGTAGCCTTCGCGTGATCAACAGGGAAGTGATCGATGGGAGAAAGTTCATGAGGAACTGAAGACGGGAAACTGAGAGCTATGAGTATAGACTCGGCGAGCAATGAAGGTGTAATACCTAGGTCACAGTAGACAGGCACTTTGATGTCTGCGTTGTCTCGCCACACCACTGCGTTGATGCCATGGGTCAAGTTGTCGAAGAAGAGCCCGATACAGAGGAAGGTAACGGCGAGATTCCAAGATTGCCGAATGAGACTATGGGAAAGGATGAGGAACATGAAGAAAGCGGCGACGATGGAGAGGATGGGGTAGAGCGGATAAGTGGGATCGAATGCCATCGTCCGTACTTGGGGCGCACGGGAAATCTGGGTTATAGCCGGCTGTTTATATGGACTCGGCGTGTTGGGGTACCAGGATCTAAGTTACTAACTTACTAAGTACATCCAGTATTAGCGCAGTGGTGATAGATTGAGGGACGATTGAAATGGACCTAAATAGAGTGGATTAGATGGCCGACGCAGACATCCGGACCCAAATTGATGCAATGAATTGGAGTTGTCGCTGCTGCGTTCCGTTCCCGTTCAAGCTTCTGACGATCATCGGGTAGAGTGGCAGCCAGGGAGTGATTAACAGAACCATGGAAGTGGATTCGCACGTGCACCGGGACAGTAGTGAACAAGGGCATGTATTAGAGTTTTACACGGGATCCCCTGAGCGCCGCATGCCAGCTTACTCGGAGAACAACAGCTGTCCAGTTACGAGACGCGATTTGTCACGCGAATCAGGAAAGCCGAGGCGGTGGATGGAAGGAACTATGAGTAGGGGAGCTCGATAGCGGTGTCCACTTGTGCTTCCGAGTCGATGGTCCGATTCGAACGCTTGACTCGGACGAGGCCGCCAAATTTGGGCCAAAGGAACAGCACATGAATCAACAGATGATCTTCCGGCCAACAAGCGCCAAAAGATTGCACCCATAACTGACGACTCCAGATCGGACCTTGAAGTTGAACCTGGCAATCACGCCGAGTCGAATCAGACCGCTTGGCAGAGAATTCGGGCGAAGACGAAAATTCAGAATACTTACGAAGGCTCATATGTCGAGTCAACCTCCGAGGAAGAGAGCGGTAAATTCATTATTACAACTCAAACCGATGTCCTTCTGACAACGGTACAAATAGCACCGAATCCGCCCGCGCCTCCCATCGTCACGACCTGCCCGGCCATCTTCGTTACTTAGTTACTTCGCTTAGCGTTGCGGGGAGTTCGTGAGTTTGATCGCATTCCGTGAAAGTTTGTGAGTTCAGCTGGATTTGGGTGAAGTTCGTCACTTCCTCCACACAACATGAAAGCTCATAACTTCGACCGCAGTGGCAATAACCACATGACCGCGAGGATAGTTCACGGTCAGTCGTGCACGCACGGCACATGTACAGTATCATCAATTCAACTTCGTTTGGCAGTATAAACTGTTCTAGTTCTTTGAGCAGGCTCCATAATTCGGAAGGTCGGGGGCAAGGATAAATTCAGACTTGAATCGGGGTCGGTACTGGTTCAACTTGAAGTGAGAGACTTCAGGCCAACAATTCTGTTCTCGACCATTTTGGAAGAAACTCAAGGGTTGGCTAATTGAATGATGTCCTGTACTATCGCCGCTTGTCGTGGAAGCGTTGAAACTCAAACAGGGACTTCATTTTTTAGAACCCTCGAACTGACATGTTGATCAACGCTGAGGGCGTCGAACTACACTGCCAACCAAACCAGCAGTTGAAATCGTGAACCAGGATTCAGTGGAAAGCCGGCGAATAATTCCTAGAAATTCCGGCCGATTCGGTGGAATTCCACTAGTTACTAAATCACAGGTTGGCTAGCGGTATCATTAGCCCATGGATGTGAACGTTGATAGACTTGGTGCTAATTCGGCCGAGAATTCTCGACTCATCGAGCCTCTATCTTTTGAGCCTTACAAGTGCTGTTTCAAATTAAGAGATGCCTTTTCGAAATACACAAGTACAACACCTTTCAGAAATGGCACGGAACGTATTTCAGATCGTGCTGCTCAAGTAGTAGTATCATCATTTCCTACACAGCTTTAGTGGTTACCTGGTGAAGCGGTTACGCGGTCCCTTGCGTTTTGTGATTGTTTTTGCCCATTCGTTCGAATCTTTTGACTGAACTGTTGGGCACCTGTTAGGGTTCCAGGATAGCTATTGGGGGTCCAGCAGCACTGGTAAGGCCTTTTCATGTCCGCGTTCATCGTCCTGGGAAGATGGGGCCATGAAAAACCGGAATGAAGTATGTATCATCCCAGAACTTGATCGAATCCAGGCTACACATTGGAAGTCAAATACCGAGATGGCCGAACCAACCGCTTTACCTCATCGTATATTCAATTCCCCACGCCTTATCCTCCATTTGTAATCCACTCCACACGCTACTCTTGTCGCTGCCTCGCTCGATGTATTCCCACGATTGCAGCAGGGTCGAGCCCAATCGCACTTTTTTATGGTTAGGCGTCCATATAAAAGATTTATTGACTGTCATAAATCTCGTGGAGTCTGACTACAAGTGAGTGTAGAATTGAGCTCAGGAGGATGTTTGCAAGCAAGAGGTAATTGCGAGGCAAACCAGTGAGGTAAACTACCACAAGTACTCTAGCTTTTATATGTAAGGAATATCAAATAGGTAGGGAGTGAGTTAGGAAGGAATTGGTATATGCTGTCTGAATCATATGGTCGTAGTAAGCTAGACCGCATGCAAGGCTAGCAACAGTGAAATAGGAAGGGACATAAACAAAAAGGTGAAACATGTGTGGTCAAGCTTGTATTTCCAACAGTGAGACTAGGTTAGGCGATAGGATGATTCGAGCAGCTCAAGAACGTTCATCACGGCGATGGAGGCTGATATCGCTGGTGCTGTATATTCGGTTACCGTCGGAATAACGTGAATGTATGGCATATGTCGTGGTTCAATCTGATGTATGCAGACAAAATCCTGACGGGCACTGGGAAACCGGTGATAAATACAGTGCTTGGACGACAAAAACACATGGACGCAAGTTATGCATCGTCACTTCGAATGAGTTCCCTTTTTGTGAGCTACATACGGCAAGGATCAGAGGAGGATCATTGTGCTGGATCAGAAGATCAACGTTCTCGTTATGTAAAACCCGCGACCTTGACATGAGAACGGTTCGACCGCCTTCCACGTGTAAGTAGCTCCCTGATCTGCATTCCAAGTTGCCATGCCTACCCCAGCTTGGTTTGTCAAGAGTGGTTTCTTCTTGCTTTCGACCCTCCTAGATGCATCGTCGGGCTGTGCCTTCTTTGGAGCTGCCTCATCCCGAGGGCAGCACGGAAACTTTCGGGACGAACGAGGAACCAGTCACTCCTATCCGATCCCGGGACAATTTCTTTCGCTCACAAGGTACTAGCTCAGAGTCATTGTTGAAGTGCGACTGAAATATCCAGGCCCAGCTCGATCGTCTCTCCCAACATCCGGTGTTCTGTCTCTGGTGTCTTTACTTCTGCATTCTCTTCTCGTCCTCGTTCATGTCATTCTTCTCGGTATCTGGGCAAATGGGCTGGAGAATCGGGTCACCTTTTCCCTAAAAAACCAGCGGGTTGCCTCCTTTTTCATTACAGCCATTTCGACGACGATTGGGACGGTGTGTGGCAGTTTCCCCTTCGTCAGAACGTGAACCAAACCAAATTCAAAGATATACACGGCATCATTGGTTTTCCTTACGCAAACACTTTCTATGCGACGCAGCCTACAACGGGACCAAACCATCACGGCGACGCACGACAACACTGCTGCCTGGGCAGGAATCGGCGCCGCCGCGTTCACGGTTTGGTGTCAGAAGGCAGTCCCCGCCTCCATCCTCGGCGTCCTCTCCACGTTCTTGTACCTTTCGGGTGTCTTGGTTCTGCACATCACGACTCCCGCACTCTTCTCCTTGGAAACTGTCAACGCCTCCCGTCCCTTCGTCGTTCCAACACAAGGGCTTCCCAGCTACAACTGGTCAAAGATCGAGAATGGTCTTCTCGGTGACTTGTAGGCATTTTGGTTAGGAAGTGCTCTGTGCCCCGTTCACTTATCATGATTAGCCAGACTCTGGAAGCCTTTCTGCCCCAACCACTATCCCTCCTGTCTTCTGTTTTTGAAAGATATATACCGACAGTGGGACTGCAGAACGGAACACTTTACGAAATTCTGGCCCCCAACAAAGGGGCTGGCAATGTCACTGTCAACGCAACAAGTGAGAAAGTTGACGCTGGCAATAGCATATACTTACTATGAAAATAGCTTTCGACATTACGTGCGGATATCTGGAAGACGTGAATTTCTGGCGGGTCGAGAACACGACCAGCGAAGCGTGGAATGTGACTGCGCCCGCATTTGCCCCGTATTATGCCATTATATACCCCACCCGTGCGTCATTTCTTGTAACTAATGTCGAGGAAGCCGTTGCTGACGCCGCCTCAGAGCCTGGGTTGATCGTGCCCATTAACCGGACGTACATTGACGCCGTCCTCTTCTACAGCACCATCCCAATCCTCGATTCGAGCGGGATTCCAGGTGAAGGACACGTCCTCGCTCCCCCCCTCTACAACGCCACCTCGGCAATCGAAATCTTCGGTTGTACCCAGACACTCGTCAATCAAATGGCCACTGTGGACTCGCAATCGCGGACGATACAAACACTGGGCCCCCACAAGACGTATTCAACGTGGGCACCGTATACGGGCCCGCTGAACGCCCTGGGGGGTGGCAACTCAAACTTTACCTTTGACCCGACGCGAAATATGTTTCTAGACCTTGTGAGTGGCATATTTGACTTGGCTGCTATCATTTAATTTTGAGCTGGTTTGGTTCAGTGGGGGCTATGGTACAGCTTGATCCCTCCAAGCGATTTCCCCCTCGTTCCGCAGGCCGAACAAAAGCTTTCTGTTGCCGACCTGTATGTTCTCACTTTGGCTGCCGGGACTATCTATTTAAATTCTGACCGGCAAGACAACTGAATCAAATGTTGAACCTGGTATCAAGCACCGACCGACCGCAAAACGTGACCCTGCACGCACTCGAAAACGCCCTGTCAACACTGGTTGCGGCCATGTTCTGGACATGTGAGCTCAGACTCCATATTACTACTAGGCCCAGAAGTTTAAATTAACCTTGATAATGACCTCAGCGGCAAACGCTCCACCCTCGCATGGATTCATGATTGGGCTACAAATCGACGGCCACAGCGTCACCACCATTTCAGATACCCTGCCGTCCCAAATTAGCGGAAACACCAACCTTTCACTGTACTTCCAACGGCCGTTCCTGCTGCCTGGGAACGCCACAGTCACCGTCAACTTTGCGGAACCCCGTCTCGATGTGAGCTACGAATCTCAACCCACGCATATCTCACTTATTATCCCAACCCAACGCAGTTGAGCATCATCGCGGTGCGTATCCTCGTTACGACTCATTTTGTTCCTTCAAACAAATGATCCTGGATTTCAGCTCACCGCCGGCTTTACCGTGTCCATCGCGCTCCTGGTCCTCTCCCTGCCTTCATCGCTGCCCGAGTGCTACCGGCGACACGGAACGGAGCCCTCCATCGAGGGCACCGGCATACTGCACTCCATATGGCTGTACCGGAATCACCGCGAGCTCGAGGGGCTGCTGGAGCAGGTGGAAGACCCGACACACGATAATCTGCGCAGGGCAGGGATGGTGCGCGCGACGCTGGTGGGGGGGCGCACCAATAGCGAGGAGTTTCCGATGACGAGAAGAATGTCGAAAGATGAACGGGAAGGGTGACTCGCTCCCGGTGTACCGCTGTACAGATACCTCCAGTAAATAGGATAGATGGATGTAATCCAACTGTGAACTATGTAGCACCGAGCGACATAGGGCTGGAAATAAATAGAGGTAAATAACCATAAGCCTTAATAGTTTTCCCGGATATCGGCAAGAGCGGCCACGAAGGGAGCATTGTCCAACCTTGTCTGTTCATCCTCGATTCACCTCTGACTTCAAGCAATCAGTGTCTCGGATTTGGAGTGCTGAATGGATTCAATGGGAACTTGATCTGAATCCGACTCAGACTTCGTCTCAGCCGGACCCGAGAAGGCCACGGTGGTGCTCCTGAGTTTGAACATCCGGTAAGCCACCTTCACAACCTATGATATAATACTAACCCCTGCCGCAGACTGACTGAATGTCTTGGCCTTGGCGCACCAAAATCGAGCGAGTCCTCCAACCCGAAGGACGATCGCCGCTGGCGCACGGGCGGGTTCCACCCAACGAGCCTGCCGACGACACTGATGCGCGACCAGTACGCGGAGCGCGCGCTCGAGGTCATCCCGAAGAGCGCGAATATGGCGACGGCGAGGACGGCGTACTGCCCGTAATCGAAGTACGTGGTGAACGAGTCCCACGGCGTGTCCGTTATATCGGCGTAGTCGACCCCGAACGGTGCGAAGTCGGCGTGATTGGCTTTCCATCCGATGTAGGCTGGGAGAGAGCTCGGGCCCGAGAGGGTGACGAAGAAGGAGACGAGGTTGATGATTGAGATGGGGAGAGTTATGACGATGTCGAGACATCCGAGGGCCAGGATCCTCATGTAGGAAGTCCGCGACATGGAGCCGTTGCTTTGCAGGAAGTCGTTGCTGTTTTGGCTTCGGATGTAGACAGTACGCAGGATCATAGCTGGACGAATCAGTCAGAGCTTGGAGAACGTCGGTAATATGCGTACGGCAGTAGAAGAAGATCGAGATAAGTGGAGGAATGAGTGGAAGTATCGAGATAACCACGACACTGAACCAAGAATCGGAGGTGCTGGAAGCACAACCAAATCCCTGGAGGACGACAAAACGAGAGTCCTGGCATAAGGTATCTGCGCCGAAGTTACTACTGAACGACGGAGGAGTGCGAACTCGACCGTACAAACCACAACAGTCATGAAAAGAGGATACCCGAGTCCCCAGCCCCACTCAACCGAAAGATCGATCAACCTCTGAATAAAGATGAATGTCAACCAGAAACCAGATCCACAATTGAACAACCGCACCCTTTTCCGACTGGGAGCTTCAACATCGCGCAAGGTTGAAATAATATATAACTTGCGCGTGATCAAGAGGGAAGTGATCGACGGGAGGAAGTTCATGAGGAACTGGAGGCGAGAAACTGTAGACCCGAGTCATCAGTGCATGTCAAGCGAAAAACGAAGGCGAGAGCATATACCGATGTCGCAGTAGACGGGGACCTTGATATCCGCGTTGTCGCGCCACACGATAGCGTTGATACCATGGGTCAAGTTGTCGAGGAAGAGGCCCACGCAGAGGAAAGTGACGGCTAGGTTCCAGGATTGGCGAATGAAACTGTGCGTAAGGATGAGGAACATGCAGAACGCGGAGACGATGCAGAGGATGGGGTAGAGCGGGTACGTGGGATCGACTGCCATTGTGCTTGGATCAAGCTTACACCAATAGTGGGGTCACGGCCGTTTATATGGATTGTCTTGTCGGTGTATCTGGGTCCCAGAACGCCCCATATTATTGGCGCAGTGATAGATGAAAGATGGAAGTTGGACGGTGGGGTGAGATAGCGAGATGTACTTGGTGTGACTCCCGCATCTTGAAGATGATAACCAGAAAGTCGCGGGATTGCGGCAAAGCGCAAAGGTACAAAGAAAGGCGGGAAGGCGAAGAGCGTCCCTTGTTATTCTAGCAGTCCAACGGGAAAGAGTCGGCGGAGGAACAGTGAAGGAGAGGGGCAGCACAAATAAATATCATGGAAGCCAGTCTGTATCCGCTCCACACCTCGCCGATCAGCAGTTCGGGTTAATAAAGCGAACTCGCCGGACATTTGAGTCTTATACCATATAGGGGAAGGCTTTAACAATGACGCGTCTATCAATGTAAATATGTACCGCTTTCGGTGGCCTCGGGCCAAGAAAGCCACGGTTTTTTTGGTCTCGCAACTAAGTCCCAGAAAGCCCAATATTAGCGGCGTGGTTGGTTAGATGAAAGATCGAAGGGGAGCGGTGGGGTGAGAGTACTGATTCTTAGCGTCCTGAAACACTCCTAATTCAATCGACAAGGGTTGCAGGCACCGAAGAAAATTGTGAGGGCCAGAGGCAGGTAAGGATGGTGCACTGCTCGTTATTGGAGTGGTTCGACGGGCATCGGGACTAGGTCCGTCGGGGCAGAGTAGATAGCAGGAATGGCTGACGTAGAGTGCTAGACTGCATTCGTTGCGAATCTTGACAACCAACAGTGTGCGGAAATGGCCCACCCTTCCCACACCAGAGCCGTGTCGGTGGATCCTATGAGCAAGTACCAAGCTTTTCACAGAGAGCGTGAGCTTGCGTGAGACGACCTTTTCGTCTTCATAGGTAGAGCAGAGAACCGAGAAAGTTGGGTCAAGAGCAAGATAATAGTATGTGCTTGTTGGTTTGAGCATCTTGCCGTTCAAGCGCCACGACGCGCTTTGCCGAAAGATCATACTTATATCCGGCGCGGTAGATTGTTACCCACGCTGCTGCCAATTTTAACTGGATTTCCACGGCGGGGGACGTGGCTTCAATGTGCCATATCTGCACCGGATGTTAACATAGACCTCCCAATATCGGATGACGACTCCCACTGTCGCGGGATGCTTCGGGGAGATGAGGGAAAGCTGGCTCTTCGGCGGAGCCGCGCGCGGGTGCTCACGCACATTGGAAGGGAAACCCTTGAAAAAAAAAATGAGAGATTTTGGATGGGACCGATATTGAGTATGCCTGCCAACTGATCCTGAGCGAGGCGGAAGAGGAGAGCCGTGCTATCTCGCAGTGGAGAATCCTGAATCTGATCGAAATCCGTCACGGATATCGCCGAGGGAGTCTTTCGCTGACGAGCCGCTTGAAGATTCGGGGCAGCCGCAATGGTTTGCTACGGGGAGACGCAGAAGATGCAATCCAAAAGAGGACTCGGAGCCGGGCGTGATCAACTTTGCTCGGACGGACCCGGCGGTTGTCAAGTTCCAGGATGGCAGCGAGATGCATCGTTTGAATGAGATTTTGGCTCTTGCCAGTGAACGGGTAGTTCCGAGTGTATATCCTGTCCATCTGCTTCCATAGCTCGATCTCTGTCGCACTATTAATTTCGCGTGCGATACCGATGCACTGCTGCTCGGGGTCGACTTGGGGTCGGAGAAGCGGAAAGCACAGCCCCAACGATCCGCCGTCCCAGATAGGGCTCAAGAGCCCCTATGTGAGCTCCAGAGAGTTGCAGTGGCTACTGGTGGCTCATCTGGCATGCGGGTTCAAGTGGCTCCAAAACTCAATGAAAATGAATGCGATAATACACACCATTCAAACGCTCACATGTGATGTCATGGTAGGCTGGGATTTACGAGTACAGCTTAGTACGAGTCGCCTCGGAGTTTGAAAATTATGATGGAATGTCCTACGCACCTTCCAAAGCTCCCAATGAGGCCATTATTTTGGCAAATACGAATTTCGATCCATAAGAGGCGCTCAGATTTTTTTCGTGGATTTTACCGCAGGTAATGAAGGAGCTCTGGGTATTTCTTTTCGAGGTTTTTGGGGGGATAATTGATGGAGCGATCGTTTAGCGGTTGCCAAGGCGTTTCAATTTCAAACTCCGAGGCGACTCGTGTTCGCCTGTACTCGTTAACTCCAGCCTCTCTAGTATACGTGATCTGAACGACTGTCTTCAGATTTCACGCCCGGTAGACTAGAGAGGCTGAAACGAGCCTAATGTCATGGTTGAGCCACCGGGAAGCCACCGGATGCAAAAATACAGTGTGGAGCCACTTCGCTCCGCATGCCTGATGAGCCATCGGGTGACTCCTGGTGGCTCACCGCAAACTCTAATAGCGGTGATCTTTCTTTTTTTCACAAGGCGGGAAAAGATAATTGATTTTCCCAATCCCGCTCAGGAAATGTTAACATGGGTAATGGGAAGCTTTGGTTAATTGTTGCGCAGCAGCGGGCGAACTTCGTTGATGGGAACCTTTGCGGGAATATATCGAGCACAAAAAGGCCGCCGAACGGTGCGTCAACGAAAAGTTTGATTTCATGATATTGTCACGCACATGCCTTGTCGACGGAAAAGGGAAATCACACATTCTCTTTGCAAATGGCACAAATGGCTTGCAAGTGGCACAATCTGGTCTTTCTCCACGCTTTAATTCCAACCAATGAGGAACAGATCCATCCAACACAAGTACCTCATTGTATTAAGCAGATGGGTCGTACCAGTATGCACCTGTTTATATTCACACACCAGTGCTGGGAGCTAATTTTCGGAAACCCTCTAACACTTTCAAGCTTTTGAAGGCTTTTCACTAATCTAAGAGCATTCTTTCAGTATCGCTCCGTAGACTCGTAAGTGGTTCTTGCCATTTAATGTCACTTTCAAGTTTCCGGCTCAGTTCAACTGCAATTCAACCAAGAGAAGTCGCCTCGAAGCATTTACCTTTTTCACCGGCTCCGCAGTTCCAGACCTTCGATAGGCTGTGTGCCATGACGCACCTTCACACAACTTCCACCTCATTAGTTCTACCCTCGAAAGCTGACTCAAAAGAAGAGGCTGCTGATTTTGCTCCACTTTCTCCCCCACCATCCCTGCCACAAAGTGCTGCAGTTTCAAAGGTCAAGGCCAAGGATCATCAAGATCTACCTGGACTAAATATGCAAGACGCGAGCGTATCCAATCAAGACCTTAGAACTCAAGCTTGATTTGCTACTTGATTTTTCCATCCTTTTCAAACTGGGGCCAACACAATCAAGGCTGGACGAGTGCTTTGGCCTCCGAGTCTGGGATCTTGGTATTCCCTTTTCGAATTGATTATGTATTCCTCAATTCTATCGGACCGCATCTGAGGAACTTGCGCAGCGGTTTCAGCACCTTACAAGTCGAAGCTGAGGTAAGTTTATTCACCTTCCTCTTTGTTGTGTACTGGAACTGATTCATTCTCAAGTTGACTCGCTTCCGCCACTGACTCGACACACGCAACGAGCCCCAACAGCAAGGTTGATTTTTCTCTTTCCTTTTCGTTCATGTTCACCGGACTTAAGTATATGCTAGTTACAGATCTGGCTGGAAGTAGGCACCATTCACTTTCTCTCGGACTGGTCATCTGAACTTGAGGAATCAGGCAACACCAGTCTATGTGTGTTCTCTTCCCTATCCCATTTCATACCACTTCGTGTCAGTCCTTCCAATTCAGATGCCCCATCTATGATCTCGCACCTCTCAACCCAATTTAACACCGACATTAATAATATCTTCAGCTATTTACGCTTTCACCTTCAGATCGATTGTACCGTCAAATGTGTATCCTGCATTTAAATGGCTGTTTCTACGAAGGAAGTCTCGCCGGGGCCCCGCGATCGACCCATAAACTGTCTGCAGGACGGTCGCCGTGTTTACTGGACGAACAGTGCTCGCGATTGTACGAGTTTCGTCGGGGTTTACAGTAGCCGTGTTCGGTGTAAAAACGATCTCGCCGGGCCCCGCAACCGAACCGAAAACTGTCCGCAGGACCGTCGTCGTGTTTACTGGACGAACAGTCCTCGCGATCGTACGAGTTCCGTCGGGGTTTCCGGTAGCCATATTCGGTGTAAATACAGTCTCACCGGGCCCCGCGACCGACCCAAACACTGTCCGCAGGGCGGCCACCGTTTCGTCGGGGTTTCCTGTAGCTGTATTGGGTGTGAAAACGGTCTCTCCGGGCCCAGCGACCGACCCAAAAACTGTCCGCAGGGCGGTCGCCGTGTTTACCTGACGGACAGTGCTCTCGAGCGTACGAGTCTCATCGGGGTTCCCGGTAGCTGTGTTCGGTGTGAAAACGGTCTCCCCCCGGCCCCGCGACCGACCCAAAGACTGTCCGCAGGGCGCTCGCCGTTTCGTCGCGGTTTCTGGTACGAGTAGTGGTCGCAAAGAGCGAGTTTCCCTCTGTGCTAGTTGCGCCGGGGCTTCCGGTGACTGTGCTGGCGGCAACAAACTCCGGCGTGCAGTCCAAATCCACCACCTGCTGTGCGGCTTTGATGGCCTCCGTGAGAGTCGAGTTGACCGTCTGCGTCAAGTTCCGTCCATTGTTATTCAGCGCGTTGACATTAAACCTGTCAAACAAGATCATCAGCACTCGCAGTACGTGTTGCAGAATTAATTGCTGACGCAAAGCAAAGACGCACGGGATGACAGAAAGCGCTGTCTGCGCGACCTTGAGGCCGTTAAGAATCAGCGTGTTCTTATCCGCCGTGAACACATCTGACACATTGGCGAGCGTGAGCTGTGCCGTCAGGACGGGCCGTGGGTCGGCAACGTCCTTGCTATAGATGTGCATGTATCAGCTATATAGATACGACGATATGTTGGCGAAATGCGCACACGGTGTCGATACGCTCCAGGAGCCCCTGCGCCGAGTCGAGGCTGAACCGAGTTTGGGTATCAGCGTCGCGGCAGGCTTCGGAGGGTTCGGCACGGCGATTGATCGGCGCTGTATGAGGACTCCAAGTCACACAAGTGGGAGACTGAGAAGAGGATAGCATACCTGCGAGTGTCTGGGAAGCACAAAGGAAAGAGAGGAGGGAAAGGATGATGCGAGCCATTGATCAAATTAATGTGAAGGAAGGAAGATGAAAAAGGAGCAGCAGGATGGAAGTGAAAACACGTCGAGTGCGGGACACCAGGTCGAGAAGAGAATGGGAGTCAGACCCCAGGATTTCGGCCCCTCATATGCATTTTGTGGCTTACCTCACCGGCGGCCTCGACATGAGAAAGGTAGATGATGATCGTTTGAAGAAGGGATGGCTTGATATCGGTTGAGTTCTTCGGCCCATTCCTTCGACGGCTCGAGATCGGTTGTCCAATGTCCATGACCTTGACGTAGGGTTGCAATTGGCAGCGGACATACCTTGTGCGCTATTCGGAGCGGACCGAGCCGCCTGCCTGCCCAACAAAGTTGTGGAGCAATTCATGTCTATCGGTGGATGCGGTGAACTGGGCGGCAGCCGTATCGCTTTGATGGCAAGGCCATTGACTCGACAGTGGTGCAACATACGGTGGCCGGATGCAGATAGAGCCAGATACGGCTTGGATACAGCGAAGACATACTACCAGGCGCCAAAGGTGAACAATAATTAATGTCGACAGTATCGTGGCTGGAACCTTCAGCAGTGCGAAGGACTTTCACCAGTCTTGTGCCTTCACGATAGCGTTGCTCTGGCGAGTTGATGATTTGAAGAAGGCAGTGTTGGGGCAGTGTCGAATTCAAAGGCCGATCTGCCGAAACATGCATGCCGATGTAATGCAACCCGACTCGCCAGTTCCGTTGGTTCCGGAACCAACTCGGAACCGATCCATTGCGGCAGTTATGAGGAGCTATCCAGAAACGGCGGGTCCGGCTGAAATTAATCCACAGTGAATTAGTTGTGAGAGGGAAAGTAGGAGCGACTATCGTAAGAATCTGCTGAACACCGGTTGTTTACATATATTCATTCGTGGAGAGCTATCGCTCTGTGGTTGGTAATACATGACATTGGAAAATGCAGAATGTAGATCTGTCCCGGGAAAGGGGGAACAGAGAAATATGGTCATTGTTGCGCAGCGGGGTTGACGTAGAACTCGGGTCATGAGTCGGAGAAAAAATAATCAATCTTCCCTGAGTAACATTCATTTGAGTTCATCGGAAGAGACATGGCACGCACCACAGAACTATTTTCCTCCCTTCTTCCACTTCTTTCATCTCCGAACCTAAAATTCGGTCGTCTGAACGAAGATGTCCCGGCATATACATGATCTCCACAATCCCGAACACAAAGATGTTGAAGACAAGTGTGACGCCGAAAACCAAAGTAATAGGGGCGTCGAAATTGATGGCATTCAATGCCAGGAGGGGCCCCCACGAACGAGGTCGCTGTGCTGATGAAGAGGTGAACAGCGACTGGAATAATGCATGCGTGCCGCGAGGGAGAGTCTGCGAAGGATATGCAATGCATGAAGTCCTCGAGTTATTTTGTGCACTTGCGGGGTCCGCTAAATGTCGAGGCTTTTGAGTGAACACAATTTGGCTTGGCATTGCTGTCATGGACACCTGTGCTAGGTGAAGATTACGAGAGGGGTCATCTCGGCCAGTTCGGGAACAGTGTCTCGAGGGGATCAACCAGTCTACATGATAAACGGTCGCCGAACCAGATTTTCGGAAACCTGAACCCTCGCTCAGGGTCGAACGGGAGTTTTTGCTTTGATGTTGCACGTCGGATCAATCCGGCCGATGGGTCTCAGCAAAATTCAAGGATCCAAGAAAAAAGAAAGAGACAGTTGTCCACCATACGAAGTCAACTATACAGGACCACGCTTCCGACTACCGTTCCCGCTCGCGCCGAAGGAAGGCCTGACTTGTTGCTGGAGAGGTTTACAGTAGACCAGTGTTTCTTTCAACCCTCGGCTAAATTTGAAATATTCCGATGTGGAAAGTAAAACTTGGGAGGCGTAGCTAAGTTGACGGGGATCGAGTTGAGTAGAAGCGCACGTTAGGGCGGAAGATCGACGGGAAACGGAGTGTTACCTTTTTGAGATAGGGGGCTGCGATCTGGCACATCGGAAGTTCCCGAAAATCGATGTAGTTCGATTCCCCACTTGTCGCGTTCTCACCACGGGTCTCTCCACCTTTCTCGTGTGATCTCGTATGACCCCGGGTCCGACGGGATGGTCATAATAGTATAGCGAAAGAGTGGATCCATGCTGCCCTCCGTGGTCGATTCGGAAAGGTGCTATGCATCTGGTTCCAACTTGAATGTTAAAACCGGAGAACTGACCGCCTTTCCAACCAGGTTGGCTTTCAATATACCAAGTTTTCTCAAGGCAGTGGGATACAGAGATATACAGCCCTTCGAGCCGCTACCCGGCCTTTCGGCCGACTCACACATGCAGATTATAGCGGGTTTCAACAGTGTTGCGCACTCCACTTCGTGGTCCCTACTAAGCTTGATTAGCATGATATATTGCTCCCCATGCTGTTCATTGTGTTCCAGATATCTATGAGGTATTGGCCGCATTTCTACGCGTCGTCTATCGAATCAGGGCACAGCCTCCGAAGCACTGGTTTATCTCGAACTCACACCGGAAAATGAATAATTTCACAGGGTCATGTGCAATAGGAGTCTGGAACTGAATCTCTGAAATTCAACTCAGACTTTGGTGAGTTCAGAATTCATTCACAGTTTCACAAATGACGGCGCTGAATCTCAGAACTTCAGTTACAGACCCAGTGAATCATGTGCCTGTGAAATTATTCATTTTCCGGTGTGACAAAGCTCTGCCTTCGATATATATTGGTGAAAACAGTCTTTCGACTCTGTATCTGGCCTCTCCCCCTGTGCTTGATAAATGAATAAAATCTACACAGTCGATATTGAGAGCTGTGAAGAACGAGAAACCGAGGCTTAAACGCCGAGCTGTGGGTATCCCTTCGAACATCTACCAATCTGAACGGGAAGGAATCGTCGTCAGGTGAAAAGCTCGCATGA